>LPNX010974195.1:127453-154109 GCA_001517045.1 Pseudotsuga menziesii
GGGGACAAATTTACAGTATCTCGACTGATGCGTGAATAATCACAATGTAGAACCCACAAATCAGCCCCTGAGCAAAGGATGGAACCACACCATTCTCAAATTCGCAGAGGAAAAACTGTGTGAGTGAGACCAGGAAAATTCCTGTGCTTGAAAACAATGAGCAGACAATTGGAAGTGCATGAAGGTGAACAACTACAGGGAGGACGTGAAATTGCAGTGCGTGCGTGTTCAGCAAACTCATGGAGCCAAGAAAATGTCTACATGACGGATGAACAGCAAAATTGTGAGGTCCCAAAATTGGAGAGAGTGTGAAAATTTTCCCCTGCCATTGTGAAGTCAAACACTGTGATGGAGTGTGCATGTGGGTGAGGACTGACAGTCCTGCCACCCCACTCCCCAAAACAATTAACTGCCTCAACCACCAACAGTCTTTCTTAATGAAAGTGGTTGGAATAAAACAAAGGAAGAAGACACATGGGTTTTTCTCTCATTGGCCAAGGTTGACAATTTCCCCCACATCCTTATCCTTGTGAAAATCATGCCCCTTTCGATTTAGTTGCCACGATCGTAGCTGGTCGGGTTCATTTAATTACTTATAGATGCATATTTACATGATGGCCAACATAATATATACCGCATGTCCTAATATACCATCGGTGACAAATTTAAATCCAAAACATAGCATAACCAATCGATGGTTGGGCCTTGGCCTTTAGCTCCACACCATGATCATTTACAATACATACGTCATAAACATCTAATGCAACGGGGTCAAAACCGGGGTGTTACATGATGTGACTGTGGGATGTGTTCCCACATGATCAAATGTAGGTGCAGGGCCTTTCTTAGGGGACTGTGGGATGTGTTCCCACATGATCAGATGTAAGTGCAGAGCCTTTCTGAGGAAACTGTGGGATGTGTTCCCACATGATCAGATATAAGTGATGAGACCTTCTAGCATGGTTGTGGGATGTGTTCCCGCATGGATAGATATAAGTGCTGAGCCTTTTCGATAGGGTTGTGGGATTTGTTCCCACATGATCGGATGTGAGTGTTGGGCCTTTCTGATAGGGTTGTGGGTTGTGTTCCCGTATGGTCAGATGTGAGTGTTGGGCCTTTCTGACAGGGTTGTGGGATGTGTTCCCGCATGGTCAAATGTGAGTTCTAGGCGTACCTTTCTGACATGGTGTTGGATTTGTTCTTCTTATGGTCAGATGTAAGTGCTCGATAGGCCATTCTGACTTAGGGTCAAATATAAACGTTGAAGAATACCTACATGGAGGCTAGGCCTACAACCGGCATGAAAAAGGGATAGCTCTATAGAACTTTCTGTGACAAGAAGAATCATGAGATAGCACCAGTGAAGATGACCCAGTGATGATCCAGATCAAGTGATGATCCAAATCCAGTGTTGATCTAGATCTAGTGATGTTGATCCAGCAGTGATGATCCAGATCCATTGATGATCCAGATCCAGTGAAGATGATCCAGATTAAGTGATGATCTAGATCCAGGGAAAGATGACTTGAAGATGAAGATGACAAGGACTTGATGATGATCCAGATGATACAGAGAAGAAGACTTGTGCTAATAAATTGTGTCAAGAGAATACCTTCCTAGTTAAGAGGAAGTGTTGATGTAATTGTAACTTTGGAATGCATTCACTTGTATATCTTATGTATTATACCCCAATGTTTATTCTAGGAAGTTTTTATAATGTAATTGAGTCATGTCATGCCCCAATGTTCCTATCAGGAGTTTCTATAATGTGAACAAGTCATGTCAAGTCATTGTGGGTAACACTCCTATTGATCAAGGGTTAAATTCCCCGTAGTTGTGGGGCCCTAGGGTTATTAGAATATCCTAGACAAGTTGGCCGTAGTGAGTTATTGTCAAGCAAGGAATTAGTATAAATAGAGAGTGAGCCTCTCTATTTATCACACACTCGCTCACACTCAGTTGTAGCACATAGCTGAGGGAGAAGAAGTTGTTGGGGCTAGAAAGAAAGAGACTACTATTTTCGGGAGGTCATTTTACTGTTTTGGGGTTTTACTTTTGGTGTTGATTCTATCTTTGAGGAAGTTGCGGGGTTTTATCCATTTATGGTTTCCCCGAGGAAAAAACATTGTGTTCATTGTCTCTTGTGTTTGATTGTTGTGCTTGTTATTCTCTCAGTTAAAGATACTAATATAATTCTAGCTTGAATGATAAAAAATTAACATCTTATGCACTCTTCACATAACATTTTACCCTCTTCTATAATGTATCCTATTTGAAAAAAGACTAGAATATTCCAGGAATCTTCCATATTTTGGGCATAAATTTTCTCTCGTAACTCGTAATTTGGCATACTTTGAACCATTGGAAAGGTCTTGAAATTATCTATACCTTTTTTTTATTATCTTTTCCTAATTCCTTACCATTTCCGGCACAGGATTTTCAGTAACAAAGCATCGTTTAAAAGATGCTTTTAAAAAACATCTTTTAATATATGCTTTGTTACTAAAACACCCACCCCAGAAAAACAGTAAGGAATTAGGAAATAATACAAACCAAAAAGTTGTAGCGAATTGCAATACCTTTCCAATGATCCGTATTCCACGCAAATTTTGTGTTATGAGCAAAAATGTATTCGCAAAATATGAAAGATTCTTGGAATATTCTGGTCTTTTTTCAAATAGGATACATTTTGATAAAAATAAAACATTATACATAATTTTAGAATGATCCTTATTGTTCTTTCCCAAATATCTATCTAGTTTTTTCCTAAGATCCTTTGGGTAGTCAGCATAATCAACAAGGTAGTGCATGCTTGGAGAAATAGTGAGACGCATAGCCCCAAAATTTCTATCAAAGTCATTCATCCAGTCATATATATCTTCACAAGACTCTTTACCAACACTAATAGAAACATCGTACAAAGCGTGTCTCTTTAGAAATGAAATCATATTCAATTTCCACTCTGAATAAATTTTGGATGGAGAAAGATGAGGAATTGATACTCTTGAATCCATTTGAAGTTGTACCTCCAAAATAAACCTGCAAATATGAAAAGGAGGATTAATTGATGAACTCCAAAATATATGATACCATGCCAAAGATTTGATATCCTAGGCTCGAATGCCATGTCAGAATTACAAATAATTAATGGTAGCAAGAATTCTATAAACTAGCTAAGGATCTAGGCACATAATTAATCTCACAAACAATTGTAAAGAGTCAACATAAGGAGACAAGAAGAATAATGAACACACTTTCAAAAATTATCAATGAATTATGATTGATATTATTACAAATTATTACATAGGTAATACATCCTTATAAAGGAAAATAAATTTTCTATGAGACAACTCATGCTAGCTCATAAATCTAAGATAACTAAATATGATAAACCCCCATAGGTGACTAAAGAAGTTTCCTAATTAGACCAAGAGCTCACGAATTAGATAAGGCATGAGTGAGTGATGATGAGTGAAGGAAAATATTTATAATCATGGAATCTAGAGAGAAAATCATGTAGGGTGGGTTGGAAACAAAAGATAGTAGTTTTCTAGTTGACTAGCTTTACCTTATCCACTAAAAAGTAGGATAAAAGCGGTATAAAGACATAATCTGCATCAAGGCTTGGTTACTAATATGGGAAGTCAATAAATTGGGTATGATATATCCAAAATAAAAATAAAGGATCCCTTGGGGTATATATGGCAAGTATTGACCAAGTGGTGCAAGTGGATTCCAACTATCTAGGCTAGTGGATAGGATATTAACAAAAAATTATTAATATTTGTTATCCTAAGTATTGAGTGAGTTTATAATATTCCAACACTAGGGAATAGTTACGGGTAAGAGATTACATGAAGAGGCAGAGTGTAGTCTTCATAACCCTTAAAATTAGAACAACAATAGGATATAATGGGATTTACGATCCAAGAAACCAAAAATTATAGTGCAAGGTAACAAAAAAAAGACAATATAAAATAGATGTTGTAGAATGAACTCGTATATTATGAGAATGAAATAGAAATAAATGTTCACTATTATCTTAAAGTTTTTTGAATTTCCACTTGAGACAAGCTCTAAATATAAAAATACTCAACAAAACAAACAATAACCTCTCCGATCTTTAAATAATTTTCCCATAGACAAACCATGACTACTTATAGATCCATAATTAATGGGCATCAACTAACTAGTGGGACTTAATAAATGAAGATACAATTTTTAATTTAATTAATTATGCACTACTATCTAGTTGCTCTTTTTTAAAGTATATTTCTCCGTACATTAATTGACTAACTCCTATGTATCCAAAGTAATTATCGTATCACCCTAATATGCCCTCCCCCTTTAAAAGAAGTGTTTTTCCAAGGATGAAGGTGATAAAAATTTTGTAGAGTCCCTGTTGTTCCTAATGTGGCATATTTTGGTTGCATATACTTGCACTATATTAGAAAATTTTTAACCATGCACCTACATAATTAATACTCTTGAGTATCCAATACTACTTTTGGCTGGAGTGAAATGAAACCTTCCTCATCAACTTCTAATAACTTGGTTTTCATTTTACAAGTTGATCCCATCATATTTTGAGGCAGGACACATGAAATACTAAATGAATCTTGTAATGATATGTCAAATATATCTTATAGGCCACTTGTCCAATGTGTTGAATGATCTTGTATGGATCATAGAACTTTGGTGCTAGTTTTTTGTGGATGTTTTTTTACTAATGTTTGTTTATGAGGTTGAAGTCAAATAAACATTTGATACCTATTGGAAATAATAAAGGGCATAAGTGTTTTGGTTGGAAATATTAAGAATCCGGTCACAAGGCGAGCAAAGCCATAATGGAAAAAGAGAAGAGTAAGTCAAATCCATAAATTTGACCTATTTTGAGGTAACAATAAATGTAACAGTGGGTTAAGTTAGACTAATAGTCTATTTTTGAAATGGGCATGAGTGTAAATGGGATGATAGAGCCTTTATTAATGTAATGGGATTTCTTAGGTTAGTTAGAGAATTAGTCGACTGTTAATTGATAACTAGTCAACGGTTAAAGGAAGAATTGTAAAAAGTATATAAGGTCGATCTGCAAGCTATGTGTGGACGATCTTCATATCGCTCTTATAACAACACTTATAAGAGATAGATCTCGATAAAGAAATACGATCTTGAGAAGAGGATGGAAGAAAGAAAAAAATGTTAGAATAATCAACCCATAGTTACCTACCTTAGACATTAATTTAATCATTTTTGTCTTATTACCTAGTTTCCTAGATTCCACTCTATGCTAGTTGCCTTCTACATGTCCTAGAAGTCAACGCATGGTAAAAATGAGTCATGTAGTGCATGGGAAACATCCTGGAAATCCATTTTAGCATGTCTAATTTATTCCAGATTCTCCAAAGCGCATATTTGCTTTTTCTGTAAAGCCGCCTTGTTTTATTTATAATTTAAGGCAAAGGAAAAGCTAGACTAGTGGTAACTATCTTGTTTTTTTCCCACATCATTCTCCCTCTTTTTCTCAAAATAAAAGCATGTATTAGTTGTCCTTGCATCCCTCTCTAGCTTACCCACTCGACTTATCCAATTCATGGGCATCTACCTAGATTTGAAAACTGCTTTATGCACCTATGGGGGATTTGACTAGTTTTGGTAAGCATGCATTTAGAGTACTTCAAATGGAATATTTATTGTTATATTTTTAACATTAAGATATCATTATACTAGGATCTTTAACTGAGAGAATAAAAAGCACAATAATCAAACACTAGAGACAATGAACACAGTGTTTTTCCTTGGGGAAACCATAAATGGAGAAAACCCCGCAAATTCCTCAAAGATAGAATCAACACCAAAAGTAAAGCCCCAAAATAGTAAGATGAACTCCCAACAATAGTAAATTTTTTCTTCCTAGCCCCAGTGTCTTCTTCTTCCTCATCTATGTGCTACAATTGGGTGTGAGCGAGTGTGTGATAAATAGAGAGGCTAGCTCTCTATTTATACTAATTCCTGACTTGACTAAACCCTACTAGGGATGAATTATCTAGGAGAGTATAATAACCCTAGTGCCCTGGAACTGCGAGAACTTTAACCCTTGATCAATAGGAGGGTTGCCCACAATGACTTGACATGACTTGTTTACATTATAGAACCTCCCAATAGGAACACCGGGGCATGACATGACTCAAGTACATTACAGACACATCCCAGAATAAACATCAGGGTACAATACATAATATATATAGGTGAATACATTTCAAAGTTACAATTACATCAACACTCCCTCTGAACTAGGAAGGTATTCTCTTGACACAATTTATCAGCACAAGTTTTCTTCTTTGTATCATCTGGATCATCATCGAGTCCTTGTCATATTCAATTCATATTCATCTTTGGATCTGGATCATCACTCGATATGGATCATCAACACTGTATCTAGATCATCACTTGATCTAGATCATCACTTGATCTAGATCATCATCACTGGATCTAGATCATCACTCGATCTGGATCATCACTGGATTCAGATCATCACTCGATCTGGATCATCACTGGAGCATCATCTCTAGATCTGGATCATCACTCGATCTGGATCATAACTACTGGATCATCATCACTAGATCATCATCATGGGTTCTATCTCATGATTCTTCTCGTCACATGAAGTTCTACAGAGCCATCCCTTTTTCATGTTGGTTGTAGGCCTAGCCGCCATGTAGGTCTTCTTCAGCGCTTATATCTGACACCAAGTCAGAATGGCCCACCCAACACTTACATCTAACCATGAGAGGAACAAATCCAACACCATTTCAGAAAGGCACGCCCATCACTCACATTTGATCATGTAGGAACCAATCCTATAATCACATCAGAAAGGACCAACACTCACATCCGATCATGCAGGAACACAACCCACAACCCTATCGAAAATGATTAGCACTTATATCTAGCCATATGGGAACACATCTTGCAACCATGCTAGAAATGATCTACACTTACGTCTAGCCATGCGGGAATACATCTTGCAACCTTGCTAAAAGGGATCTGCACTTACATCCAACCATATTGGAACACATCCTGCAACCTTGCTGGAAGGGCTCTGCACTTACATCCAACCATGCAGGAACACATCCTATAACCTTGCTACAAGGGCTCTACACTTACATCCAACCATGTGGGAACACATCCTGCAACCTTGCTGGAAGGGCTCTGCACTTACATCCAACCATGCGGGAACACATCCTACAACCTTGCTAGAAGGGCTCTGCACTTACATCCAACCATGCAGGAACACATTCTGCAACATTGCTGGAAGGGCTCTACACTTACATCCAACCATGTGGGAACACATCCCACAACCTTGCTGGAAACGCTCTCAACCCCAGGTTGAGGGTTCATGGTAACTGACCAGATGCCTCCATTATCTAAGAGAATGGAATCAACCCTTATATCTGATCAAGTGGGAACACGTCCCTCAATCACATTAGAATGGCCATGCACTCATATTTGATCATGTGGGAACAAATCCCACAGTAATATCAGAATGGCCCTCTGTCCTAGACCGATTATTCCTGGTAACTGACTAGGCACCTCCATTCCAAGAATGGAAATAGCCCTTATATCTGATCATGTAGGAACCAATCCTACAGTCACATCAGAATGGCTCGGCACTCATATCTAACATGGAAGGAACCAATCCTATCACCATGATAGAATGGCTCAGCCCTTACATCTAACCATGGAAGGAACCAATCCTCTCACCATGTTAGAATGGATCACAGACTCATCACTTCCCCTTGGAAGGAACCTCGATCTGAAGAACAACAAGCTTCTCCTTGAAGTACTCAAACTTCACTCTGGCTAATGGCTTCGTCAACACATCATCTATCTGTTCATCTGTCGAAACATACTGGAGCTTCACTGCTCCCCTCTACACCATATCCCTAATATAGTGATACTTGATCTTGATATGCTTCGACTTGTCATGGAACACCGGGTTCTCTGACAAATTCACACAACTCTGGTTGTCACAATATATACAAGTAGCATCCAACTGAAGATCAAATGAATCATACAGTAGCTTCCTTAGCTATTCTACCTCACAACTAGCTAAACAAGCTATGGCATACTCTGCTTCAGCTGTACTCAGTGCCACACAGGATTGCTTCCTGCTAGACCAAGAGATCACACCTGATCCCATACTGAAGCAACACCCTGAGGTGTTCTTCCTATCGATGACACTGCCTACCCAATATGAATCAACATAACCCTCCAAGTTAATCTTCTGATTCACCTCATACTTGAGCCCATAATCAACTGTATGCCTCAGGTACCTCAGAATATTATTTGCAGCAATCAAGTGAACATGTCTTGGATCTGTCAAGAATTGGCTCAAGGCATTCACAGCAAAGAAAATTTATGGTCTCGTGTTCGTCAGGTACATCAAGGACCCAATCATCTGATGATACATCATAGCATCAATTGCTTCTAATGAAGAATCACTCAATAGCTTCAGGTTCGATGCCATAGGTGTGGTCATGGCCTTGCAGTCCATCATCCCAAATCTCTTCAGGTTCTCTACTGTATATTTCCCTTGTCCCAGGGAAATTCCATCTTCATTCTACCACACCTCCATGCCTAGAAATTAATGTATCATACCCAAGTCCTTCATCTCGAACTCAGCAGCAAGCTTCCTCTTCATATCAGCAATCAACCCATCCATACCTGTTACAAGAAGATCATCTACATACAGTAGGAGGAGCATCATTGGGTTGTCGTCTTCAACCTTGTAGTAAAGGTTGGAATCTACTTTACTCTTGGTAAAGCCCAAACTGGATAGAAATCTGTCAATTCTACCGTACCATGTCTTGGGTTCCTGTTTCAAACCATATAGGGCTTTCTTCAATCTACATACATGAGACCCCCTGTCATGTGTCTCAAAACTGAGTGGTTGTTTCACATATACTTCTTCTTCTACTACACCATTCAAGAAAGCAGTCTTGACATCCATCTGGTGTATCTTCTATTTCATCACTATAGCCAAATCAAGTACTGATCTAATAGAAGTGTATCTGGCTACAGGTGCAAAAGTTTCTTCACAGTCTATTCCTTCATTTTGGGAGAAACCACGAGCAAAAAATCTTTCTTTATATTTTTCAATGTTGCCATCTGTAGCATGCTTGATCTTGTAGATCCATTTGGAAGTTACAATTGACTTCCCTTCTGGTCTTGGGACAACATCCCAAACATCATTCTTCACAATCGATTGATACTCATTGATCATAGCATCCTTCCATTCTTTCCGTTCTATCATTTCTTCATAGATGGAAGGTTCTTTATCGATGAAATCACATAATAAGCTACATATCTGGAGTAGGATTTGGTTCTCTTTCTTTCTCTGTGATTCTCTTCTGGAGCTCCATATCTTTCTACACCTTGGATAACTTCTCGTACCCAAGTAGGTTTCCTCTTATGAGGATTATTCTCCTAAGGTGGATCTACATGTTCTTGTGGTTCTTCAAATTCTCGATCTTCTTCTTGAGTTTCTTTGTTCATGGTTGTATCATGAATTCTGGGTGCTTCTACTTCTTTAAGTTCTTCAGCATGTCTCTTTCTGGATTTGTTGTAAGTTGAGTCTTCATCAAATGTCACATCCCTGCTGATGTCAATCTTATTGAATCCTGGGAAGTATATTCTGTAAGCCTTAGAGCTTTCAGAGTATCCCACAAATATACCATTCTTTCCTGAAGGGTCTAATTTTGTCCTCTTCTCTTTTGGAATGTTTATGTACACTGGACAGTTGAATATTCTGACTTTTGGTTTCTTGCTGAAAAAGACTTCTTTAGGTGTCTTGTTCTCGAGTACTATGTGTGGAGTACAGTTCTGTACATACACCATTGTTCTGGCAGCTTCTGCCCAAAGATGCATAGGAAGATCTTGATCATGAAGCATTTCTCTTGCAGCTTCCATGATAGTTATATTCTTCCTTTCTACAATCCCATTCTGTTGTGGATTATATGGAGTGGAAAACTCCCTCTTAATCCCTAAGTCTTTGCATATCTCTTTGAACTCATTTGATATGAATTCTCCACCATTATCTGATCGAAAACTCTTGATATTCCTTTTTGTGTGGTTCTCGATCAAGACTTTGAATTCCTTGAACTTGCTAAATACTTCATCTTTGTTCTTCATGAAGTAAATCCATGTCTTCCTAGAAAAATCATCAATAAAGGAATCATAGTATACATAACCACTTAGCGAACTTGATGACACTGGACTGCATACATCAAAGTGGATGATTTCCAAGATTTCTTTTTCTTTTCTCTCGCTACTTGGAAATGTCTTCTTTGTGTTCTTTACTTTCGCACATCCTTTGCAAACTTCATCATGTTTTGCTTGAATTTTTGGAAGACCTTCAACAACTTTTCTTGCAAGTGGTAGTGCTCTGTAATGCACATGTGCAAGCCTTCTATGCCATAGTTCATTTGGATCTACTGTGTCATGGACCAAGGCTTGTTCTAGATGGCCCTTCAATTTGTATAGACCTCCTTCTTGTTCCCCAATCACTACTAAATCATTAATAGTATTTTGCTTTGGCCACATGATGACTTGGCCATCTATAAATGCAATCCTCATTCCTTTTTCATCTAATGCATATATGGAGAGGTGGTTCTCCTTTAGTCCTGGTACAAACAATACTTCCTTCATTGTCATAGACTTTCTAGAGTCTAGCTTATAGGAGGATTCCCCAATACCTCTTATTGGATACTGGTAGTCATCTCTGAGCTTCATCTTGTGAGGTGATTCATGTTCTGATAGTTTCACAAAGGATTCCTTCAATCCTATCATATGCTTGGAATCCCCACTGTGTATAAGCCAATCATTGCTTCCATGAGTAATGTTTCCCATGAGAGCGCAAATTAAAACATATTCTTCATCACTTGAAGAATCTTCACTTTCATATCTGGTTCTCTTTGTGGAAGGTTCATCATCCTCTGCAGCATGAGCATGATGTCTTCTCTTGTTTCCCTTCTTATGGGAGTTAATATTGTTTCTAGGATAATCTTTGGCAAAGTGTCCTCTTTCATCACATGTATAGCATCTTAATTTAGATAAGTCTTTTCTAATGTTATCTTTCTAGTGAAAGGTCTTACCTCTGGAGTAATGAGAATTTCTTCTGCTTTTCTTGGAGTGAACTGTGAGAGCTTGATCTTCACTTCCCATCTTCTCTTCTCGAGCTGCTATCGGAGCTTCCTCTTGAAAGCATTCTTCCCATAGTCTGCCGAACTTGACTAACTTCTTTCTAGAATAGATTCCTTGAATAAAGGAGTCCCATGATCTAGGGAGACCATTCAAGTTGGTAATTACAATCTCTGCATTTTCCACATCTTCATCTACTGCTTCCAGCTGTTCCTTTATCTGAGATACCATTGTAAAGTAAGACTGGATGATTTCTGCATTCTATGATCTTTACATTCTTCAGTTGGTTTCTCAGAGTCATCTTCCGGTTTATGCTCTTCCCTTCAAACAACTTGGATAGGGCATCAAACATAGATTTAGGTGTCTTTAGGGAGGAATCCTATGGTATGAGGTGATCCTTGATTGAATCAGCAATAATCCTCTTTTCCATAACCAACTTCTTCTTGTGTAAGGCCTTACCCTCATCTCCCTCTGGAACTGGAACCTCATCACTGATATAGGAGTCCAACTCATTTTCTTCCAGGACCAGGGAGATCCTATACTTCTAGGCTCAGAAGTTATCAGGTCCCTCAAGCTTTTCATCAGGATTGGTATGATGAGACATCTTAACTGAGAACCTCAAATGGAAATACAAAATATTTAGATCCTACTAGGT
Organism: Pseudotsuga menziesii; assembly: GCA_001517045.1. NCBI lineage: Eukaryota > Viridiplantae > Streptophyta > Pinopsida > Pinales > Pinaceae > Pseudotsuga > Pseudotsuga menziesii. The sequence goes on from LPNX010974195.1 coordinate 139,311, forward strand.
CAAGATGTCGGATCTCGATTTACAGCTGAAATTCTGTGGTGCTGGTTCAGGAGAAGATTAGGGTTTTTCTTTTTTAGAGTTTTGTCCAACCGAATGCTTTAATATTGATCTCTAAAATTTGATTTTGAGGAGGAGATCAATCTAGGCCTAGGCTCATTGAAAATTTCCACTTCTATGGAAATCCCTAATTTCCAGTAGTAGTGTCGGGTCCAAAACTGAAAAACCTCAAAAATAGGTTCTGCTTCGACAGAAAGATGCGCCCTAGGGAGGAGAGTTAATCAATCCTTCTTTTTCTGAAAATATATGGAGAGAGATCCACAAAGTAGGAAGCCCTATTTTCCGTAGCTACACAGTGTGTTGTTCCCATGTTAGCTCTGATACCATGCTAGATTTTTAACATTAAGCTAGCAATATATTAGGATCTTTAACTAAGAGAATAACAAGTACAACAATCAAACACAAGAGACAATGAACACAATGTTTTTCCTTAGGGAAACCATAAATGGAGAAAACCCCAAAACTTTCTCAGAGATAGAATCAATACCAAAAGTAAAACCCCAAAACAATAAGATGATCTACCAACAGCAGTAACCTCTTTCTTCCTAGCCCTAGTGTCTTCTTCTTCCTCAGCTATGTGCTACAACTAAGTGTGAGTGAGTGTGTGATAAATAGGGAGGCTAGCTCTCTATTTATACTAATTCTCGACTTGACTAAACCCTACTAGGGCTAACTTCTCTAGGAGATTCTAATAACCCTAGTGCCCCAAAACTACAGGGACTTTAACCCTTGATCAATAGGAGGGTTACTCAGAATGACTTGACATGACTTGTTTACATTATAGAACCTCCCGATAGGAACATCGGGGAATGACATGACTCAAGTACATTACATACACATCTCGGAATAAAAATTGGGGTACAATACATAAGATATACAGGTGAATACATTCCAAAGTTACAATTACATCAACATTTATGCATTCGAACCTCTCATGTAACTATATATTACAGCAACGTATTACTTCATAAGTTTGGATATTGTACACTTACTTAATACAGATTAGTGTTATGATCCAATTTCAGTCTCCTTTGGTGTTAAGTTTGCATGTTTGAGTGTAATTGTTCTATCTCTTGGGTTCAATTTCCACATGGTATCATAGCCTTTGTAGATCGATTTCTCTCCTTCCATATTGCTATTGCAGGTTCGACTTCTTGACTAGGAGCATATTCTACTAACTGAAGGGCATTGCTTATGAGCTATGGACCAATCTCAAAAGATCATATTGACTCCATTCAATTTCTTTGAGTGGAAAGCTGAGATGGAGATATTGTTGAGAGAGAAATGTCTCTATAGGGTGACTATGGAAACTGAGGCAGAGCCCAATGCAGCTACAAAGAAAATCAAATGGCACAATAGGATGGATGAGGCCTATGGTCTTTTGTGTTTGAGCATTTAAAGAGACCTCCTCTTCCATATTGATGGATTGACATCACCTAATGAAGTGTGGGAGAATCTTATAGAGATTTTTGGTAAGAGATATGAGATGAGAGGACATCAAATCGAGAATGATTTGATCTCCTTGAGTCCCAATAGCTTTGAATCCTTGCAAATCTATTTTTTCAAGTTTAAATCCCTTGTTTTGCAGCTAAAATAGTGTGGGACCGAAAAGAAGGAAGAGAAAATAGTTTTGGCCATACTCTCTAAGCTCGTCCATGATTATTTAGTGTTTGTTTTGACCTTCCATGCCACCAAGATGACAGCTTGAGCCTAAAATATGCCTAAGCTTGTAGAGTTCATGGAATCCTTCATACAGGAACAAGATAAGTTGGTGATGATGAGCACAATCAAACCTTCCAAATACCAAGCTTTGGTCACTGGAGATTCATGGGCAGATTCAAAAAGCAAGAAAAAATATAAAATTCCACTTGAGCAAAAGAGAGACAAGAACAAGTCTCAAGAGGAGCCCCAAGGTTCCAAGAAGAACTCTTGGAAGAAGAAGAACAAAGGAGAAATGAGAAAGTGCACATACTACAGTAAGGGCTATCATCCTAAGAGCTCTTGTATGAAGACGCAACTTGATGGTATGACTCCTTTCGAAGCTTGGAGTGGGCACAAGCCAGATGTGACCCATTTCAGGATTTTCGGCTCAAAGGCTTGGGCTAGAATTCCAACTGAGAAGAGAAAGGATTTGCAGCCCCAAAGCCAAGAGTGCCTATTTTTTGGGTATTCTGAATATTTAGAAGGGTACAAGTTGATCAACTTGAGCACTAACAAATATTTCATTGAAATAAGTGTTCAATTCCAAGAAGAGCCTTTAGCAACAGTTGAAGTTGGAGAGTCCTCTTCACCACCAGAACCATTGATTGTAAGTGAAGAGACTAATGAGTTTGTTGATTCTAATATGTCTGATAATGATGATTTGATTGCATATCCTACCAGTCCTACAAGACCAAAATGGGCAGCAAAGACCATTCATGCAGCTGGGGAGCTAGTTGTAAATCCTAATGACACTAGGAGGACTATATCTCAATTTGAGAGTGCCCTTTGTGTGAAAGATCCTCTATTTGTTGATAATTGTTATTTGATGGTTGAATCAGATCCATATAAATATGAATATGCAGCACATGATCGAATATGTATAACAGCCATGAAATAAGAATTCAGCTCGCTCCAGAAGAACAACACTTGGGAACTGGTTGATCTTCCCCGAGGGAGGAAGCTAGTTCAATGTAAGTGGGTTTTCAAGACTAAGTTTGATTCTGATGGTTAACCTTTGAAATATAAGACAATATTGGTAGCCACAAGTACATGGGATTGACTACAATGAAACCTTTGCACCAGTGGAAAACATGGACTCTGTAAGGCTAGCTTTAGCCATTGCAAATTCAAAGCAGTAGGAGGTACATCACATGGATGTGAAGTGTGCTTTCCTAAATGGAGATCTCACTAAAGATATTTACATGCAGAAACCTAAAGGGTTTGTTTCCAATCCATCTTCAGTGTGCAGGTTAAAGAAATCATTGCATAGGCTCAAGCAAGCCCCCAGGGCTTGGTATGCCAAGATTGATGGCTTTCTGCTATCATTGAGTTTTGTTCAATGCAAGTCTGATCCTAATGTCTATTTGAAGCTGATTCATGGTTCTTTGATGATTATTATCTTGTATGTGGATGAACTTCTGATTATAGGAAGTTCAAAGAAAGAGATTGCCTCCTTGAAGGATGCAATGAACCATGCATTTTCTATGACAGATTTGTGATTGTTGAGCCAATTCTTGGGTCTCGAAATTGCTCAATCCCAAAATGGAATCAAAGTACATCAGTACAAGTATGCCTTATATTTTTTGAACAAGTTCAACATGAAATATTGCAAGCCAATCAATACTCCCTTCCTTTCAGGAGTTAAGCTTGAAGAAGCAGGTTCTTCTCCTATGGTAAATAATACACTGTATACGCAGTTGATTGGGTGTTTGATTTATCTTACATACACTTGACCTGAATTATATTATGCAGTTATTGTGGATTTGAAATACATGGATCAGCCTCATGAGATCAACTAGAGGGAAGCCAAAATGATCATAAACTTTGTTCAAGGAACAAGAACTCATGGGATCTTCTACAAAGCAAAATCTGATCTTGATTTGATTGGGTTTACTGACAGTGATTGGGTAGGTGACAACACAGATTGAAAGTCTACATCAGGATATGTGTTCATGCTTGTAGAATGACCAATTAGCTGGTCAAGCAAGAAGCAAAGTGCTATAGCACTCTCATATATAGAAGCAAAGTATAGAGGAGTTGTAAATGCAGCAACTCAATGTTTGTGGTTGCAGGGATTACTTCAAGAATGTGGCTTCGAATCAGAGTTTTCAACTATTATCTACTGTGATAATCAGAGTGCCATTTGAATCTACAATGATCCATTTCAAAGACAGTGAACCAAGGACATTGATATCCATTTGCACTACATCAGATAGCTTGTGCATGATGGTACCATTCATCTACTCTTCTGTGCATCTTCAGAACAAGTAGCAGACATCTTCACCAAAGATTTTTTGTGAGAAGACATTCAAAGATATAAAATCACTGCTAGGGATTTTTTATCATGCTATGAAGCATGATTGATGACAAGATTTCCAAATTTTGTTTTCCTATCCATGTTTAAGTGAGTATTTTCCCACTGGGTTTTTGCATCTTTCCTTTGTTGTATGGACAAGTAGTATGTAAAGGGTGACTAACCCTTGTTTCTAGGACCTATATTTTTCTAATATTTACTCATAAATTTAGGATTAAGGGGGGGTGTTAGAATAATCAACCCATAGTTACCTACCTTAGACATTAATTTAATCATTTTTGTCTTATTACCTAATTTCCTAGATTCCACTCTATGCTAGTTGCCTTCTACATGTCTTAGAAGTCAACACATGCTACAACTGAGTCATGGAGCACTTGGGAAACATCCTAGAAACCCATTTTATCATGTCTACTTTATTCCAGATTCTCCAAAGCGCATATCTGCTTTTTCTATAAACCGGCCTTGTTTTATTTCTTATTTAAGGAAAAGGAAAAGCTAGACCAGTTGTAACTGCCTTGTTTTTTTCCCACATCATCCTCCCTCATTTTCTCCAAATAAAATCATGTATGAGTTTTCTTTCCATCCCTCTTTAGCTTTCCCACTTGACTTACCCAATTCATGAGCATCTACCTAGATTTGAAAACTGCTTTATACACCTATGAGGGATTTTACTAGTTTTGGTAAGCCTGCTTTTTGACTATTTTGAATGGCATGTTTATGCATTTGAATCTCTCATGTAATTATATATTAAAGCATCCTATTAGTTCATAAGGTTTTCTATTGTACACTTAATACATATTAGCGTTATGCTCCAATTTTAGTGTCCTTTGGTGTTAAGTTTGCATGTTTGATTAGCAATTTTGTGAGTGTAATTGTTCTATCTCTTGGGTTCAATTTCCATAGAAACATTTCATGAGAGAATGTGAAAGAGATAAATAACTCATATATTGTAAATAAGATCTTGAGAGAAGTCTTCTAGATGTGTGTGCAGACCAAAATAATTCCAAATATTACTCATGCCAAATGAAGAGAGATTTTTTCGTTTTTCCCGTATGGGTTTCCACGTTAAATCTATGTGTCTATGATAATCATGGTTCTCATAGTCCCCATAGGTATATCAGGTGAGAGATCACTTACATCGTAGTTGTTACCAATGGAGTTACACTTTTTGGGGATGGTGCCTTGGGATTTTTTTAACAGGTAGGGAATACTGAACCTGGGTTAGTGGAAATGATGCCAACAAATGGTTATGCTGTCGAGATATGTTTTGGTGCCTGATAAAACCAGAAATTCAATATTCGGTGGATTACAAAGAGAGAGGATTTGCACAAGAAGAAATTAAAGAATCATGATTGAATCCTACACAATGGTTAGATATATATATTTTACTCGTATATTCACAAATTTTTCTTTAGTGAATTTCCCATTCTACTGCATGAATGGTTGGTGAAGCTAACAACTCACAGGAAAAAATTCAAGTTGGAGAGCCCATAGAGTGGAGTCCTCAATTAACCCAATGGTTGGAAAGAGTCAGTAATCCTATCTCTAGGGATATCAAATTCTTGGTTGATATTATTTTAGAGGGATATATTACTGATATTGTAGTTGACACTATAAGATCATACAATGAAACATAAAGAGAGTTATCTCAAGAACCTCAAGCAAGCTACTTGAAATATATAAAACTATGGATAAATATGTTGGTATGTGAGAAAGAGATATTGAAAATGGAATCCAATCAGTCAAACATCGTGCATGAATAACCTAGGTAATGTCAGAAGAAAGGATTGAACAATATGGACAAGAGTAAGTTGAGATGTTCTTTGTCATTAACGAGAATGCACAAGAGGGTTGTCACCTAAGGAGTGGAGGAATATTTTGGTCAGGAAAGAGAAAAAGGATTGTGATGAGAAGAGGAAGCTGCAATGCGACTGAAAGAGCATAAGGTTTTATTTTTCCCAAAAGGTATCCTATTTGAAAAAGCCTAGAATATTCGAGGAATATTTCATATTTTGGGAATAAATTTTCTCCTGTAACTCACAATTGCGCGTAAGTTATACTATTGGAAAGCTAATGAAATTTTGTACAAATTTACTGTTTTGAGTTGTTTCTGATTCCTTTACGTTTTCTGTGGTGGGAGTTTTAGTAACAAAGCATCTTTTAAAATATGCTTTGTTACTAAAACACTCGCTCCGGACAAACGGTAAGGAATTAGGAAAAACAAAAAACATAAAAGATGTAGGTAATTTCAAGACCTTTACAATGGTCCAAAGTTCATTTGATTCTGAGTTACAAGAAAAAGGTTATGCCTAAACTATGGAAGATTCTAGGAATCTTTTAACTTTTTGTTAACTAGGATACATTATAGAAGAGGGTAGAATACTATGAAGGGAGTATGAGTTGTCATCATGTCTCAATGGAGAATATTGCGACGAAGAAGAAAAATATTGTCTTATATAAGAATATGAAGAGGAAGTGTCGAATCCATACTGCGAGTACGACATACCCACAATCTCATGTATATATCCAACATCTGAGGTAAGACCTAAAAGTGCATTGAAGTGTGGCTTTGCAAATCATAGTAACAATAATAGTTGAGATATTAGTCAAGGAGTTCCTACTGGTGGAATGTTTAATTTAAATTCAGTGATAACCCAAGTACATAGAATGTATTGGAGTGACATAAGGTTACCTATATTCAATGGGAATGGGTTGGAATACCCTGAGCAACATTGGTTGACGTGTGAAGCTATATGGATAGTATGACACGTCCAAGATGAGGGTATAAAAAGATCCCAGATGATCACAAACTTTAGAGGTCATGCTCGTGATTGGTACATGAATTTTTTTGTGGTTCATATAAGAATCCCTAAAAATACATTAGATCAAATCCAGACTAGATTGATAGAATAATTCAAGAAACCTAAGTCCGAGTCACAATGTATCACATCAATAAAAAAAATCAAGAAATTGTTGACTAATTCTATTTGGAACTTCGACCAAATATTTAATACTCTGATGGATAAGGTGAGTTTCCAAATGTCTGATGTTCACCATAAATAATGGTTTATTACTTCAATAATACCACATATAAGTGTTCCCTTTATGCAACAGAATATTTTATCCCTAAGCGAAACTTTTGAGCTTGATATGAAATTGGAAGCTTCATCTGTTGGAGAAGCTGGTTCTAGAATGATGCAAATATAGTCGCATCTTGCCAATCTAACATTGAAAATAAAAGATATCAAGAAAGGAAAATAAAATCAAGAAAAATCCTAGTGTACAAGATGCAGAATTGAAGGCCATCATAAATATTCATGCCCACTTTCTTTAATTATCTTGCATCAAGAGCCCTGAACCTAATAAATTCACAAGGAATTCCCTGGTATGGAATCTTCCAGAAAAAGAGGTCTTTGATCAGAGGAATGTTTGTATCTACAAAAGATAGTAATTGCACCTACTATATTATATTGTAAATTGTGTCGATATATGGGCCATGATGAGAAAGAATGTCGAGCACACCAGTTGTTGCAAGAAAAGATGGTCGACACATATTTAATGTAAAATAATGAACATATGCAAGATGAGCGAGCTCATGCAATTAGCGTCAACCAAGCATTGGTGATGGTCATTTTAAAGGTCGAGGATGAGGAGGAGGATTTGGTCATGGAAGGGGCCAAATTATTTGTTATAATTATGGACAACTAGGAAATTTTTTTAGATATTTTGCACTAATCCTACATCGACGTGCTCATATTGTAAAGCATTGGACCACGGTGTCGAGAATTTCCCACAACTGATTGCTAAATGGAAGGCTAGAAACATGGGAAACCAAAACCAACCTCAAAATGCTAATCAAAATAATATGAATATTTTATCAAACCTCATGAACCTAATATTTTTGTCGTAAGAAGAGGAGGTGATACGTTTGGGGGAGATCAAGGAGCACGATGGGCAAATCTGAGAGTTCAACCAATGAAACAAAGAAAAGTGTCGTTTGATGTCCAGAAAGAAAAATGGGTATTATTTGATGCACAAAATGAGTTCATTAACAATAATAAAGCATCATCATCTACTACTGTTCCAATATTCGATAATGGACCCATCCTGGAAATGCCTCAAAGATTTGGTCAATTATTCCAAAGAAAGACCACAAAGAAGGTAATAAAGTTGAATAATTTATTTTAGAGTTGTTTAGTTCTTATAGAAGATAAATATACACTGGAAGAACTATCATCTCTAGTTGAGGAACCTCAACCAAGTGTGCAACCAAAGAGAAAAGTTAACCAAATTGGTAAAAGGCCTAAAACTGGTCGCAAGATAAGAATGAATGCTCATATAGGTGACTATAGTATGGATTTTATCATACTATACTTGGGGTTAGATGTTAATATTCTAACAAGACAAACATGGGAAAGCATGGGAAAGCTAATACTAGTATGGTATCTTGTTGAGCTACATTTATCCAATCAGTCAAAGGTATTTCCTATTGGTCAACTGATACATGTTCTTATAGAAGTGGAAGGAATTCGTACCTAGGGATATTTTGAATTCATATATATTGTCGACGATACAAATATATATCCCACAGTTCTGGGGATTGACTAGGCTATTGACAAACAAAAAGACATCAATTTAAAAAAGGTAATATTAACATTTTAATATACAACACTACAGGTGTTCACCCCAACTGATCCTTTAGAATCCTAGAGATATGTAGACAAAGTAAACAATGAAGGACAAGAAGGATATTTGGATAATAATTACAATATTTACTTTGTGATGGATGACTATTTCAACCGGATAGTTGATGGTAATCTAAGTTGACGAAGTATTATCTCATGTTCATAAAACTCAAGAGAGGACCTGGAAAACTTACATAAATGACTAAATGAAGTATCAATGCTGAACTGTGTAAGAATCACAATATGTGCGATGGGTAGGTACTGAGGTATGTGATCTACCTACATATGAATGACTACCCAACTTAGACACATTCCTCATAGATATTGAAGAAAATGTATTAGAAACTCAATATTTGTTAGCACTGAATGTTGTATTGAAATCTACACCAACCAGATGGTGGCTTGCTCATAATAAATTGATTTCAAAATGCCCCCAATGTGGATGAATGCTAGAAATAAGATTTGGTGAAAATATGTCCTACACTAGCCAAAAATATACATGATTGACAAATCATGTCAAATAAATTTCCACAACAAGAATGGGTTCATGAGTTAATACATACTTTGGATATGATACCAAGAAATCAGTATACGTTGGTTGAGTTGCGATGAGAAACTATAGAGTGGGAAGAGATAGGTACCATTTTCACACATACTTTTAGATTTGTTGATGACATTCTGATGATTCATGTTTCTCTGCAAGTTATTAGAACCAAGATATTTGAAGACATCCTTGTTTTAATGTCAAGTTTCCATCAAAGCAGTGTGACAATTCATAATTGGATGGAATGATATAGAATAACTAGTGAGCCTGATGATGATGATGATCCATGTGATATACATATTCCTAAGTCTTTCGGTAGTCGATTAGTGGATGGATGAGGATTATGAAATGACAAATTTATAAATCCCCTTAGAACAAATAAGGTGAATATTGGTTCTCCAGAGAACCTAAAATTTTCCAATATCGGAGGCTATTGGGATGATGAAATAGTAGGGAGGATTACAGACTTATTGCATGAATTCTAGGACCTATTCCATACTAATTTTTCTTAAATTAAGGGGATTATTGGTGGTCTAGAAAAAATGAATATTCCCTTGAAGCCGACGCAAAACCTATCAATCAGGGACTGTATAGACTCAATTTGAGATATAAGGAGAAGCTCAAGATAGAATTATATAGAATTCTAGAAACAGGAAATATAGAACTTGTCGAAGAATCATAATGGATTATTCATATGGTGGTTCTTTTAGCACTAATTTTTAATCCTTGTGAGGTGGAGGAAAAGGAAAAATGGAGCTATCACATCCTAAAAATGCATAAAAAATACCATTCACAGATCGACTGAAAATTATGCTAAAGGGGAGAACACTTATATGGAGGTGATCGAGAGGTGAACTAGATCATTGGATAGAATGGTTTTTGCAAATATCACATGCATAGTCCAAATCACCTTTGTGTTTTCATGGAACAAGCTTAAACAACCGCAGTTTTCAAGGGCCAGGATTGACAAAGGACAGATCAATGGGTGAGCTTGATTTTGCCGATTCAAAATGCTCGCAAATATCTTGGTCCCTAAATACGTGAAACGGGTTAAAAGGAGGTAAAGATCAATGGTGTGGATTGAGCAACGTCTCCGTTGATGGGACAAGCACGGGACAAGCAACCTCAGGGAATCGTAAAATATGACCTCCCTTTACATGTGGATGATAAAGATCGAAGTTGTTAAGATCGAATGGCTGGAAATGTTTTCGCCGAGTAAAAGTTGCAGGAAGGTCAGTATGTGATGAAAAATATGGTCTCGCATATGATTGACTCATTTCAAACGGATCCTGTCGACGGGATATTCTCAGACAAGTGCACAATAGGCCTAAGTGATAGGTAATCGAACACCCCAATGCCATTGAAAAATGTATGTAGACAAGAGTCGGCTCCACGGAAGAAACCACCCTCCTGAAACCCAAAAGTTTGTTGTATTGAACGTGTGAAAAATGGGAAAGAATCCTAATAATTGAAACCAAAAGGAGGATATCGTTTCCACACAAAGAAGGGAGATGCAGCAAACGAGAAATATTCTAACTCCATCATCAGGAAGGGAAAAGGGGTGAGGAACATCATGTCCATGTGCCATGATCTAAATGGGCAATGATGTGAGCTAATTCCAGAGGTCTCTTCTACAGCCAATGTTGTAGCATCGCACCAGAAACAATGACATGAATAGATTTTCATCAAGAAGACTGAATCCTAAATCCATGTGCCAGCACGTGATGTCATCATGATACTCGATGGCTAAGTCTGTGAAGGTGCTGACGGGGTCCCCGTTGTGTCTAGTTTTCCAGCTCTTTATAAATACCATGTTTCACAACTATTAAGATATGAACATTGGGTGAATGTGGAGGAGGAACTAAGGTGGTCTAATGTTAGTCTGCTGAGGATTTTGAGAGTTTTCAAAGATGGTATGCAATGGTCATCTGGTTTGAAATTTTTTTCTATCAGGGTGTGCTATTGGTTGGCGAGCATAGCCCCACATCATTGTGTTTCCTTGGTTTTTATGCCGAAAAGGATCCATCCATCTAGGTAGGGACATTCATTATATTAGAGAAGCCTTTCGATGTCAACAAGGTCATGAAAAGTATGTTCGTCTCATTAGATGGACCTCCTAAGGATGGTGAATGCATTACTGTCATAATAGAAGAACACACCACCATGAAGGTCGTTCCTAGAATTTCCTGTCCAATGGGCATCCCTCTAAAGCCTCCAGACAAGGTTGCAGTCTCCATAATCCCAGCACGTGGTGACCATTTCTAGTGGTGACCCATTGGAGAAAATGCTCGTACGAGAGGAGAGGAAGTCCAAAGTCTTCATCACCACCTTTGTGAATTCCACTTTCCAACTTTATCTGGGGTGGTGATGAGGTTGGGAGTGTGCCGTGCCATGCGACTTGCAGAAGGATTACCCTCCTATGAAGAGGGAAGCACACAAATGACGGGCCTCTGCAAAGACCTTTCACTGTCATAAGCAGTGCATCCCTTCTTCAAGTCCCCTGGAATAACAATGTTACCTGGAGATGGGAGGATAAGACAGAGAGATGAACACAGAAAGAACACAAACTTTCTTGTCAGTTGTGAGTACATGCAAAAAGGTGTCTTTGAGCACATAATGAACACAAACAACCCAGAAAGAGAAGGACACATTGCATACCCAATAGGAAGGTAAATGGTTCGATCCAAGTCAGCAAAAGGCCACCAAGGGATGTCCTAAGCTGTCATTTTCAAGACAAATGAGCCCAAGGCTAGAGACATTGCGCTATAACTAAGGCTAGCATGCGGGATTGCTCCACACTGTTTTTTTTTATGTATGTAAACTGTAGCGAATATGCCATGTTCTAATGTGTTAATTTTGTGATCGTGATTGTAAATGATTTCTTGCCCTGTTTCAAGGTTAGCCTCGGGGGCTTGAAGAACTATGAAAATACTCCCCGCCGAGGGAGAAAAGTTGTTGGTTTTGGTAGGAACCTGAGATATTTTTGGCCCTTATGTAAATTGACCCATTTTTAATACAAGAAACAGAGCTAGACTCTGACATTTGGATATTAGAATTCTTGTGTATTTCCTAGTTGTAGTCTATGCTTTTCTTCCCTTATGTGTATGTGCCTCATATTTCCTCTTTGCATTATTTTTTCTTCGCGTCCTCAACTTAGTGTATAATGGCTTAGAATTCATGTTCCCATGTTCTGGTTGTTGTTTCAGATGCCCAAAAGACATTTCTTCCAAATTTGGTGTAGAATTCATCCTTGTGGTGCTCTACATCGATGGGTTATCATCATTCCTTATTTATCACTGGAACCTGACATATTGACTGTGACCGAAGTTCTATCTTTCTCTTGCAGACATTATCTACGTAGACTGCTCTGCGTTTCTTTATATTTGTGACTCCATCACCCAATATATCTCACCTCATTTCCACCTTTAACCTATGAAATTCATATCGTGAAAATATAATCTAACCTTGTAATGTATTTGTGAGAGATCCCTCTCTGAAATCAGAGAAGCCAACTCCCTTTCTTAAAGAGGTTCTTTTGTTATCTCGGGGTTTGCCTTCCCGCAACCTTCAGTGTGATTCTGAGTGATAACAAACTGGTTCCATTGCCGGGGATGAAATTGAAGATCATTCCTCGGAAGAACGACAAATATTCAAAGAAATATAGGGTTTTTGTGGGAAAACAGAGATTCCTACATGTGAAAAAGGTTGCATCATTTTCCTTGGAGACTCCACATTAAAGTTTTTAGAATATGAATCCACTGGGGAGATCGATCGCTGAAAATACTGACACGGGGAGGAGGGTTCAAATCCTCCTGAAACTATGGATGATAGTGCCATATACTAGACTGTCGATAGTGAACGAAAGTCAAACATCCAGAAGAAAATGAATATTTCACTCGGTGGTTTCCAAAAATCCATGTTTCTAATACTACGACAGCTCCATTGATTTTGTGATACTAAAATTCAAGTTTCCAAAGGGCGTTGCAATCTTTGCAGCATGCGTGGATTCACTATAAAGGCATAGGTAGGCTTGAGGAAAAGACAAGATACTTAAGATTCAGTTTTCTCTAGAACGTCTTGGATTTTGTTGTAAATATTTCTTTCTATTTTCCTAAGTTTGTTAGAATAATATATCATGGCTTATTTCAACCCAAGCAAAATTATGAGTTCATTTTTGTATATCCTTCCCTACAAATGGAGAGTATGTCTCCATCGTGTACATCTAATTTTAGTCAACCTCTGTGTTGGGGAAAATATTAAACAAATTATAACATAATTCCAATGATTTAATTGTCAACCCGGAGAGAGCGTAAACTTGTGAGGTATAAACAAAATATATGTAGGGGCAGAGTGTTGTTGAACTTAATCTATAACTGAAATTGAATCTAAGTTATGAAACAATGAAATTAGATGGAAATAAATCTAATTGCAGAAAACATAAAATTACATAAATAAACTTGATAAAGAAAGACTGAAATTGCATGAAATAAACTGGTATAAAGCAATCGAAATTAACTTGTGAGCTCACAGTAAATCTATACTAACAATTCATAAGCAAAACATAACAACTCATAAGAAAGAAAGTGCTGAAAATCTATATTAACATGGAAGAGTACAAGATTTGCATAAAAGAATAATCTCCATTACAATCAGAAATCCATTCTATGACTAACTCTAAACTATTCTCTACTTCCAAACCACTAGAGAGATCTCTAACAAAAATCAGGAGAGATCCCTCCTATTTATACATGAATTCAAGATAACTGATCATAATTACATATCCACTAGTCTCTCAACTTATCCCTCAAAATCCTCAACAAATTTACGACTCATCCCTTCAAATCCCCAACAAATCTACAACTCATCCCTAAAAATTCTTCAACAAATATTGGATGAGATATTCTCTCCACATTTCCATGATTGTTTTCTTAAAATTAGCTCACATCTAGAAGATGAAATTCGAATATGAGGCTAGGTGGTCACTTTTGATCTTGTTAAAGTCTTCAAATACACTTGTAAACATCACCAAACTCATCCAACTTTAAAGTATAATGAAAATATGTTATTTTTTCAATAGTTGACCATAAATTCACTCAAAATACTCAAAAATAAATGAATTGAAAAATAATAATTATAAACCCATAATTATTATGAAAGTGGTGAATATTAATGGTTTTATGGAAGGATAAGATAGGAATAAAGTGACAACTGTTTTAGGAAAGATGAATAAAATGTGGTCTTTTTGTGGCTCAACATTCCCCCCAACTTGAATGGTTGCATGTCCTCACGCAACTATGCATTGATTTTCTTTTTAACTTTTTGGCTTTGTAGCTGGGCTTCATATGATGATGGTATGTAACAGTAAATCATTCCAATATTTGAAATGCATGAGTGGCAACAATTTTCCTTATGGTTGGTTCTTGTGTGACAACCATAAGTATAACAAATGTTGGTTCTTGTGTTAACAACAGTCACTCATTTTACTTGAATTTTTGCTA
>LPNX010974202.1:0-64347 GCA_001517045.1 Pseudotsuga menziesii
TGTGTGTGTCCCTACCTCACTTCCCATATCTCATAATATCTCTCCACCTTCTCTATACCTCCCTCACTATCCTTCCCTCCATCACTCTCTCTCTATTTCTCACCCCCTCTCCCTTTGTCGCTCACCCATCCCCCTCTCTCCCACATAATATTTGCATGCATGTGTGTGTGTCCCCACTTCTCTCACAAACTACCTCTATTGCCCCCTCTCTCTCTACCTTATATCTACCTCCCTTTATCAATATCTCCCTCCATTCTCCCTTAATTACCTGCCCTCTGTGCCTCTCTCTCTCTCTCTCTCTCTCTCTCTACATGTGTGAACCTACCCCTTTCTATCCTCATGTATATCCCCCTGTCACCCCTCACACACTGTCACGTACCCCAATTTAAATAACATTTTATGTTTAAGAAAACATTATATTTTACTTTTATTGTAAAGTTTATGACTATTGACCAAGTGGGGTCAAGGATGACTGTAATTAATTCTGTTGAATATTTTATTATTTAATAAATAAGACATGAGACAAATCACCTAAGGAGGCTGTTAAGTGAGTTTCCACTGACCCACTAGCAGGAATATACTGGGGTGAGAGAAAACTGACACATGGAAGCATCCTCAATCACTTCTAGCCTTTGCAGGGGGAAACTTCCCTAATTTTGTGGTCATGTTCCCCAAGAAACTGAAAGAGAGTAGGTGTCTCATTGATTCAAAAATTGACCAAAAATACCTATGCATGCATATATCTATTCATCGAATTCAGCAGGAGGCTATTCATTCTTTACCTTGTGAAATTTCTTAATTTGAGAAACGATCACACAAGATTCGATGAGGGGAAAGTTATAAGTGGTTTGAGTGTTAAGACTGCTTTCAGAACTAGTGTAGCTTGATAGATGAGTTCTCACTGCCAAGGATAGAAGTACTGCTATTAAGTACTTGTGTTGAGTTGGAGGGGTATTTAATCCCATTTCTTCACACAATGCATTCATGCTAGTGGATTAGTGGACAGGCTCAGGGGTCCTAAGACAAGCAGTTGAACTATCTTCAGGAAAAGGTTGGATGGAATGGGCTCTTTGGGATGTTTGTCTCTTCTACAATTTACCAAGTTCCATTCTATTATATTATTTATTTTTATCCAAGCAAATTATGGAAATGAAAGTAGTCATATTTAGTTTTTCTATTAGTACTTAGATATTTTGAATCTGTTAGTAGAATGCTTAAGTCTACATTTAATTAGGAAAGTTTACTTGTAAATGATTATATGAATAAATGAGCCTAGAATTAGAAATGATTGATTAATGAGTAAAGTTCCTTTCTGCATTTTTCCACTCATCTTACGATGAAGTAGTCTAGTATAGAAGGTTTGTTTAGAGGTAAATAGGAATAATTATACATGGATAAAATGATATGAAACTGTTATCGAATTGAAGAGTTTACATAGAGTCCATTATAGTAAGCTTTTGTCACACAGTCATTAAACTGTGAATAGTATAACACAATAATAATTATTGTAATACAAACTATTGATTTACACTTAGTAAAGAAAAACCATTCATCATTCTAATGCTAAATACCTAAATTTTAAACAAGTATTCTAATTATATTACAATGAATAATGCATAGTTAAATGATTTACCAGCTATTTTTACTTAGTACTAAACTCAAGCTAATTTTTTTGACATCTAGCACAGAAGTTCATGATGTTCATTCAAAAGACTATTTTTTTGTTAGAATTATAATACCTATTGTATTATAGTACCTTAAGTACTTAGGAAACAAAATGGTAAACATACAGTATAACAATAATACTATTATTAACATTGTAAATTGATCATCTAAAACCCTACTCATTAATACAATACTTTATATCCATTTACAGAACAAGAAGATTACCACAACTAGCAATTAATTTAAAATAGTCAATTGTATATTTAAGATAAGGTCTGATTCTTATCTCTTAAAATAATTATCCAACAACTAAGTAAGACGAAGGATAAATTCCAGCTCTTCCAATTAAAAGGAAGACTTTTAATTTTTCACTATTGTTTATACCAAAAAAATTGAATATTTGTAGATAACCTAAATATCAAAACTATTTAATAAAAAAGAACCCCTAGGTTAACCACCTTATGGTACAGATTGCACAATTAGAATCATAATAACTAATTTTCTAATGGATTTAACCAATTTGCAGTCATATCATAATATATAACTAATTATTGCAATAACAGAAAAACTATTTACCAAGCTTAATACACAATGCAATCAAAACTGTAAGGGGAAAAAAAATGCTAACAAGTATTTACATTATGGCTGTAAGCTTTACCTTTTAGAAAAAAAAAATATAAAGGAGTCATTTAATTTATCAAGAAATTAACCATTGGTCGCCACATTGTCTTACTCATTATACCAAAATACCTTAACTGTCCGTGGCTTTGAAGGTGTTACAGTGGCTGAGCAAGAGGCCGAGGAAACTTTCAAATAATGAACTTACAGCATGAACAATGAATACAAAAAATATGGAACAATATTTTTTTATTTACACTAAACCATTTATAGTAAGAGTCGTAGCTCACTTGTGAAACCCTAAGGATTATCATTAAAAATTACCATACGACCTCTACCATTTCCCCAAAAACAAACAACATTTTACCACAAGTAGATTTGAACATTGTAGTAACATTCTATAGGAACCATTTGATATCTTAAAATAAGTAAAGAAAAGGAAGAATGATGAGAGGATTCGTATAAATCACTAGTTTTTAACATCGAGCTCGAAGAAAATGATAATGGTGAAGAACCCAAGCCGTAAACCTGTTAACGCCACGGCCGACCTTGAAGCAAATGATAATGGAAAATAACCTAAGCAGTAAGCCTACTAATGCCATGACCAAAACAAGAACGTTAACTTCTACATAGACCCGAGGAGGCCAAGGTCCTATTGGCTCATTACTCCATCCAAACAAACAACTGTTGAAACCAAAGACATGTTTTAGAGAAACTTGATTGTAAAGGCTTAGGGTTTATCGCCAAAAACCTCCATCCAGCGAGCACCCACCACGTGGATTCCACCTCTTTCAAAATGATTTTTGGTATTGATATAGTTTTGAACCTGCATGTTAACCCTGCCAAGTATATAAAGTAATACTATTATTTTTGATAAGAAATAAACAACCTATTTTATGCTTGTTGAAGCTTTGAACTAGTTTATAGTTATTAGGTTATGCATGTTGAGGTTTTGTTAGGTTGTAATTGTTATTTTTATGCATCGAATATATATGCCTAGGTTTGTATTTTCTTTGTAATTAGTTTTAGTTGCCAAGATCAGAATGTTAATTCTTAGGTAAGCTCTAGGGTTAACATGGATACAATCCATAGTTATAAATCATTGGAAGGTATTAGGGATTCTAGTACCAAAAATAACTAAACGCGTGTTTGGATAATCATATACAATCAATCATATAATTCAAGTGTTTAGAACAAATAATCACGCTGTCAACTCAAATTGTTACATAGGTAGAGTATTATTTTCTATAGGCATAGGATCTCTTCCACTTCGATAATCTAGACCTTAAATAGAATTTAAGGATCTTTTCTAGATTACTCATTTGGTTTTCCAAGTTTAATTTCTTACATCGTAAACCTGGAAGTAATTTTTACCTGTAAATCATTTACAAGTGTTGGATCTGCGTTAGCTTTGAGAAAAGATAAGTAAGCATTGGGATAACCTCAAGCCCCCTTTAGTAATAAAATAAATAACCATTAGAATCATACACATTCTTACCAACAAACTAATGATCAGAAATCAATAATTTGAAACTCATTAACTTTTGACAAATATTCTATTCAAGACTAAAAATCAATATAGATTGAATACGGTTAGTAACATGTGACTTACAAGTTAGTAAGTAAAATTCTGTAGCCTTTTAGTTACAGTTAACAAAAGAGAATTAACTCCTAAGTTTCTCTTAATATCTTGTCTTGTAATCTATCTGTTAAACTAGACTAAAGTTAATCATTTAAACTAGCATTTTGACTATGATTTAGCATATAATATCACATAGAAAAATTTTAAATTTTTGTTAATTTTCGGAGATGTCACATATGGTATCAGAGCCCACGTTCAGACACTAGGCCTGAAGTGGCTCAGCGCACGTAAACAGAAAGTACGGATACTGATTTATGATTTTAAATGTTGCTGTACAAAATATTTTCTAAATTATATTTGTAGGTATGGAAGGGCTCGAAGAGTATGCTGAAGAGAGATCCCCATTAAATGAACAAAAAAAATTTGGAAAAGAAACTTCTAAAGAAGATATAACTAATAACTCATTTGAATTACTGCAAACAGTTAAGGATTTAAAAACTGAAATGGAGACCGTTAAAAAAGAAAATGAGAGAATCCTAGGACCTCAGGAGGAGCTGAATCAAATACTGCTGGAAAAGTTTTATAATGAAGAAAATGATAAACAAATAGAATCTAACACTACGTCCTATCAACATAAGGGTAAAAAGTCAAAATAATTTAAAATCGAAAGCAGATCTTCTTGTGAAATTAACAATAACTGATACAAAAAGAAACACCAGTATTCTAGTGACAGTAACGAGAGTAATTATCGTTCTAGAAAGAAGAAGTACAAGCCCTATGAAGAGATTTATGGGGAGTTCAAAAATATTAAACCACCAACTTTTAATGGAGAAACAAAAAAAAGGAGAGGAATCCGAAGCACGGCTATCCAGAATGAAAAATTACTTTCAGATATATAATTATTCAAATCAGTTAAAAGCGAGGATGGAAATATATAATTTCACTGGAAATGCCAACATCTGGTGGCAGGATATAAAATGAGTTAAGGGCATAAAAGAGAATAATTTAAGCTGGAGCACTTTTAAAAAGTACTTGAAAACGAAATTTCTATCGGAGCAATATTACGAGGAACGAACTAAAGAATTTTACGACCTAAAGTTGGGAATTATGAGTATGAAAGAGTTAAATAGTAATTTTTTAAGCTTACAACGATATGCACCTTATATTGTTGATGAAAAACCCAAGGTATAATGGTTTCTGAGTTGTTTACCTTTTCATATTAAGGAAAGAATTGAATATGATAAGCCCAAAACCCTTGAAGAGGCCATGCAAAAGGCAAATTTTTGCTATGAGCAGAACTGGAAAGGGAGAACATGCCAAACTGGAAAACAAAAAGGTCTAATAATTTTGAACAAAGAAAGAAATGTTTCACACCTAATCAGAATTTCGGGCATAATAACTCACACAATTTTTCTAACAAAAATTTTCAAGAAAATAATTTAAAAAGTAACTCACAGCAAAACCCTACCGTCACAAGAAATAAAGAATAAATACAAATAATCACAGTAACTATGTTAAAAATAACGAACGTAAGAAACAGGTAAAATGTTGGGAAAGCCAAGGATCTCACTATGCATCAGTTTATCCTAACAGGAAGAAGACTGTCAACAACATTCATGTTGTGCAGAAAGATACAACATTGGTGATTTAGCGAGAGGGATGCCCAGAATCAATGCAACGCTAGAAAACAAAGAGGCTGAATATTAGACTTCCATGGTGGAAGTAGAAGGTATGTTGAACCATAAACCTATTTCTATTTTAATTGACCCATGGGATAGCCTGAGTTATGTCTCTCCTGGTTTAGTAGAGAAAAGTAAACTACCAATAGAGAAATTTGCAAAATCATGGCTGGTTCAATTAGCTACAGGAGAAAAAAGGAAAGTAATTGATTTTGTGAAAGATTGTACATTATTTATGAATCAGTTTGAAACTTCTGTAATGTTGAATGTACTTCTGTAAGGCTCTATGATGTATTAATTGGAATGGATTGGTTGGAATAGCATCGATTAGTGTTAAATTAATTTGATAAAACTTTTACCTGTTTAAATAACGAAGGAGAAACGGTAACAGTAAAAGGAATCCCTAGGAAAACAACAATCAGACAGGTTTTTGTCTTACAACTAAAAATGGTTGTTCGGAAGGGATGTAAATTTTTTGTTGTAACTATAACTAATGAATAACACATTAATAAAGAATACAAACTAGAATTAGAAGATATACCAATTCTGAGAGGTTATTCAGATGTATTTCGGAGGAAATTCGGGGATTGGCTCTGAAAAGGGAGCTGGATTTCACTATTGAGCTGGTACCCGATGCGGTGCCTAACTCAAAATATCCTTTTAAGATGAACATCCTGGAGCTTAATGAACTAAAATCCCAATTAAAAGAACTGATAGATAAAAAGTATATAATACCAAGTGTCTCCTTGGGGAGCACCGGTATTTTTTGGTCAAAAAATGACGGTAATCTACACTTATGCATTGACTACCCTCAGCTTAATAAGATGACAATTAAAAATAGATACATGTTGCCTCGCATAGATGACCTGTTCGATCATTCATGCGGAACAACAGTATTTTAAAAAATTAACTTAAGATTCGGTTATCATCAAATCCAGATTAAGGATGAGGATATTTTCAAGATGGCCTTTAGGACCTGATATGGTCACTATGACTTCGTTGTCATACCATTTGGGATAACTAATGCCCCGACAGTCTTCATGTGTTTAATGAACAACGTATTACATAAATTTTTAGATAATTTTGTAGTAGTATTTATTGATGATATTCTAATCTATTCTAAGACTAAAGAAGAGTACGAGGAACATTTAAAAATCATTTTACAAGTGTTAAGGGAACATGAGCTTTATGCCAAGTTCAGTAAATTCTACTTCTTCAAAGATAAAATACAGTACTTAGGTCATGTAATAACTAAAGATGGGATCTCGGTTGACCTAGATAAGATACAATCAATTAATGAATGGTCGGTCCCAAAGGATGTGTCTAATGTACGTATTCATGGGGATCACTGGGTATTATCGAAGGTTCATTGAGGTTTTCTCAACGATCGTGAATCCGATAACTTCTCTACAGAAGAAGGGGAAGAAATTTGTATGGGATAAAAAATGTGAAGAGATTTTTAAGAAATTAAAAGAATTATTGACTACTGCATCGATTTTAAGTATTGGAGATCCTAACAAGGACTTTGTTGTATGCACTAATGCATGCAACAATGGCCTTGGTGGGGTCTCAACTTAAGAAGGACACGTAATAGCGTACGAGTCCAGGAAACTTAAAATTCATGAGAAAAATTACACTACTTATGATCTAGAATTGGTTGTCATGATACATGCATTAAAGATGTGGCACCATCACTTGATTGGGAGAAAATTTATTTTAATGAGTATGATTTCCTTAGTGAGTGTGATTTTGAGATCCAACATATCAAGGGGAAGGAAAATAAAGTAGTTGATTCTTTGAGTAGAAATTTAAGATTAAATTTTATGGCAGCAATTAGTACTTACAAAATAGATTTAGAAGATCAGCTCGAAGGAGTAAAACTGGAAATATGAAATTATCAACATTGATTTCATTACAAGTTTTCCTAGAAATCAAAGCGAGAATGATTCTATAATGGTATTTGTTGACAAGCTCAGCAAGGAAACACATTTTATACCAGTAAAGACCGCTCATAAGGCTACTAACATTGCTGAAATATTTATGAAACAAATTTTTTGTTTGCCTGGAATACCAAAATTTATAATTTCTATCAAGGACTCTAAATTCATGGGAAACTTCTGGAAATCTTTATTTAAAGGCTTAAATACTACTTTAAATTTCAGTACATCTTTCCATCCACTAACGGATGGATAGACAGAAAGTGTAAATCAAAATTTGGAAGATATGTTAAGGATGTATGTTAGAGAACAACCAAGTAAATGGGAGGACTACTTACACCTGACACTACAACAAAAACTGGATTTAGCATCGAATTTAGCACCGGATTTTAGTGTATTTTTTCCCCAATTTTGGTGAACAATCTGGCGCTAAACCTGGTGCTATTGTACAATTTCATAAAATGCCATCTATTGCATCTTTTTTTCTGTCCTTTTTAACATCCATTTTTGCATCCATTTTTGTGCCCAATTTTTTGCATCTTTTGTTACGCCCTTATTTTCGCCCAATTTTGCATCTTGTATTGCATCTTTTTTTGTGTCATTTGTTACATCCTTGTTTGCACCCAATTTGACGCTTAGTTTTGCATCCAATGTTGCACCTTATTTTGCTCCTTTTTTTTTCATCGAGTCTTGCACCCAATTTTGCACCATGTTTTGCATCAAATTATGTGTCCAATTTTGCATCTAGGTTTGCATCCAAATTTGGGCCCAATATTGCGTCTAGTTTTGCATCCAATTTTACTTATAATGTTGCATCCCTTTTTTCATCTAATTTTGCATCTTGTTTTACGTCTTTTTTTGTATCCATGTTTGTGCCTAATGCTTCATCTTGTTTTACGTCGTATTTTGCATCTAGGTTGATGTCCTTTTTGCATCTATGCTTGAGCCCAATGTTGTACCTAGTGTTGCGCCTAGTGTTGTGCCTAGTTTTGCGCCCATGTTTGTATCTAATATTGCATCCAATTTTGTGTACAATGTTGCATCCCATATTGCATTCAATATTACATCTAGTTTTACGTCCAATGTTTCGTCCCATCTTGCATCCAATATTGTGTCTCGTTTTAAGTTTTTGCTTGCGTCAAGTGTTGCTTCCAGTTTTGTACCTGGTGTTACGCCTGTTTTTATTTCCGTCGATACACCATATTTTGTGCTCAATTTAATGTCCAATTTTACGTCTAGTTAAGAGTCCACTTTTGCATCTATTGTTGCATCTAGTTTTGGGCCTAGTATTGAATCTAGTTTTGAGTCATTAATTGTGTCTAGTGTTGAGTCTTCTTTTGCATCCAATTTTTCTTTTACTGTGACATCCATTTTTGTGTCCACATTTGTGTCTGACATAACATCCACTTTTGCATCCACTTGTGTGTTTGGTGTGACGTCCACTTTTACATCTTGTTTTGCATTTAGTGTTGCGTCTAATATTGCAACCATCTTGCACTACTACATTTTTTACCTTTAGAAATACACTGCAATATCATTAGGGCATGGAGGAATTGAACCACCAACCTCCTGCTTGTAAGGCAGGCGCTCTTCCATTGAGCTAGCACCCTTTAAGAATCGGGAAGAGGAGCAATATTAACACAGATTTCATCATTTGAATTATAATAAAATATAATAAGATCCAAAAACAGTCATGCTTAAAATCCAATTTATTTTTCCAAACACATTAATAAGCACAAAAATCTACTGTGATCAGGAAACAAAATATCCTAAACAATTACACAATCTATTAAAGTGGTTTGTAAAAGGGTCTTAGAGAACAAGATAATGTATTGATGCATACCTAATAACCTAAAATTGAGAAGGACAGAGAATAAGGATGTGTTTAAGAAATAGTTGTAGAATCCAATTAAGGATTGTGTGTTGCTACATAAATGTTTCTATTCGTTGATTATGTGATTTTGTTCAGAAATGGGATGGTAAAAGAAGCACTCATGAATGGTTATTAAAAGAACATGCCTACCTCAAGATTCTTTAAGCCTCACCTGAAGTCTAGTTGTTGTTTCAATTTTCATCATGCTAGGAATAGGTTGTTTAGTTTTGGTGAGACCTCTGGATTTAGATGGACAATAGTAAAACCCTCATTGTGATGAAGGAAATAATTTCATCTGCACAGGTGAACTTTTGATTATATTAAAAACAAATCTTGGTGAATGAAATAAATTGAACACAGCTTGAAAATGATAGTGTCATCATGTTAGTGCACTTGATTAAGCATCCTATTTTGACAGCCTCTTGAAGACTTTATTCAGAAGTTCAAATACTCTCTTTGACAACTAAATACGTAGATGTTCTCTTTTACAACAAAAATAAGGTTATTAAACAGAATCTTGATTGAAAATATTTAAGTGCACATAACAAGATCCATGGACTCAAAATTATTTTTAGTTAATGTTGTTTCCATATGGTATATTTCATATTCATAAAGCTATTTTCTAAACTGTTGTCTTTGGTTATTTCAGTGTGCATTTCAACATTTTAATGCATCATTCTGAATCTTAACCTCTTTTCTTAAACAAGCTAGTACATTTTTTTTGGTACATTTCCTAACTGTTTACAACGCTGGAGTCAGATTGTTATTGATATGTTGTGCAGGACCTCTGACCCTCTAGAATCTAGACATGTATGCATGACCAATTAAAATGTTCATAATGACCAACCAGTTCGAATTGGTGTTTTAACATTACTTAAAGGAAAAAAAAATAAAGTGGGAAGGCTAGGTTTACCATTTGTAAGGAGACTACTATTATCCCCAAGAAAGAGAGAGAGAATTAGTTAATTATTTTGTCCCATAATAGACCACAAATATCAAAACATCGTCAGTGTAGAAACCACTTGTCACCAATTAGATGCTTTCCAATATTCCAATAAAGTGCCTAATCTCCTCAATGGATCCTTATCCAAGGTCCATTCCATTTTAGATATCAAATGTGCAGCCTATGAGGATTGGAAATCCCAATATTATATAGACCTTTACTTTGGTCTAGTCATGGAATCCATCCAACAACCCACTGTGGTCAATCAAAGCCCTTTCCTATACTAAAAAGATCAAGATGGATTTCTTTACAAGCACGGATAATTTTAGGGGTGAATTTTAGCCCAATGGGCTATTTTTCCATGTTTTTCTCCCAAAAAACATTCACCATTTTGCATTTTTTGAAGCCCTGTTTCGCCCAATTTTGATGGGGTAAAATTTTTTCACCCCAAAAATCACCAAATTATTATATAAAAGATATAAAATCCTTGGAAATTAAAATATTTTTAAAAAAATATCACCAATCATTTTATAGTTGGTGTTTTAAGAATTGGTAATATTTGCTAACACTTATACACTTTAAAATAAGTATGGTTCCTTAAAATCATCCATGTTTACAAGTTAAATCAATTGTGTGTTCCAGCTAGATCAACTTGCCTTCTGCTTATCAAGGAGGCCCATTCTTCATCCCATGGAGGACATTTTGGTGTACACAAAATTATGTTGCACCTGCAAAGGTATTTCTTTTGTCCTTCCATGTGGAAATAAGTGGAATATTACATCTAGAGTTGTTCAAATTGTAGCCAAAACAAACCTTCCAACATGAAGCTTGGGTTGTACCAATCTTTGACAGTTCCCTATAGGGCTTAGATTTCTTCTAGCCTATTTGGGGCCATTTTGGATTACCATTTATTAACATTTCTGATCATTACTCCAGATTTCTTAGTGATTTGGAAAATACTCATGGAAGCCTTTAGGTTGTTTGCATCGATTCTCTACTACATTCAATCCACAAAATGATGGCCAAACTATGATAGTGTAACATAATATTGGTTCATTCTCTCTACCTCTACCATCAATAGAACAAATAATGGGATCAATACCTGCATATTTTGCAACATAGTTACAACAAAGCTGCCCTTCTACAAGACACTTTCCTTTTGATCTTTGTTTTGGATTTCAACCTCTTAGCTCTAGTTTCTCTCCCAACTCCATCCACATCCCACCAGCAGAAGCAGTAAGACAAAGCTTCTTTTGTGCAGAACTTGGTCAAGACCCAAAGTAATGTTCAGGAAATCCTTCAATAGACACATGCTGAATATAAAGCACTATACGACTGGCATCAAGTTGTTGCACATTTTCAAGTTGGTGATTGAGTTTGGTTTCATTTGGACAAGCATTGCTTCAAAAATCAACAAATGGGTGCCAATGCTTTCAAGTTAGACCTTCTACCACAGTTAGGCACCCATGATGTGGTGAATGTCAACTAGTGGAAGTGATATGAACCACCTCATTTAAAGGATGTGTCTAGTCACACATCTGGAGGTCACAATTCTAGATTGTGAACTTCCCTTTCCCGAAGATACTCTTTTTGATTTCTGCACTCGATCCACTAGGAAGTGTCACATCACTAGCTACTTGGTGTGTTGGAAAGGCATGTTTCCCACTCAGGGTTAATGGCTATTGTAATCAACATATAGGTAGCAACTTCCCTGTCTTCATCGGAAATTGGGGATGATTTCCTCTAAGCAGGGATGAATTGATGAGACTTAGTCTAGTAATATGAGTGAACCTATATTATATCTGTACATTTATATTTTGTACTCTAGTAAACTTTGAAATTTATCCTTATCTCTGTTGGGTGACTTAGTCTAAGACTAAATAGATCGCTCACCCACTTTATTTTTTTTATTGTAGACTTGGGCAATTTTTATAATTCTACCCACAGTTTTGCACTGTATATGTAATAATACAAATGACTGTAGTTACTGTACAACACGTGCAATTCCTCCCCACAGTTTTGTACTGTATTTATAATAAGAACACATGATTGTACATCATGTGTACAATTTTGGTTATTCTCTTCTACTCACACACTTGTCTTTGTTTATTCAATTGTGTTGAGGGTCTGTATAATAAATCATTGTATTAGGAAGCTATAACAAACAGTTAAACTCAGACTTGATGGTACACTTGAAATATTATTTTAAACATCTATTTGGACTGTTGTTACATGCAATAAAAAATTGCAAATTTCCAAATATATTCCTGGGTTGATGTGAGTGTATTTCTTAGTATTAAATACATATTCTGTATATATGTGCATTCCCATATAAAAATTCAATTTACTCAGTTGTCCTCCCTGTGTTTCTCTTGGACACATCAGATCAACACTAAAAAATAAATAGAGTCTAAAGTTTATGGGAAAAATAACAAGTTATAAAGAGATAGAGTATACACTTCAAATATCACATATGCTTGAATAACTAGCATGACAAGAATTAGAGAAATTACATCCAAAGTGCCATATCCAGAATATCCTTACATATCAAGAATACAAGAAAACATAGTATTTAAGACCACTCAAGACAAATATATGGAATTAGAGTACACATCTTAGAAGTACAAAGATCATCAAAAATACAGATTTAACAAGCTACAACTACAAATGGAGGTTCAGACTCATTCACGCATTCACAAATTCACTTATTTCATGCACATTCACACTCTTACGACTATTCCATTTACATTTGCATTATCCAATCCATAGTCTCACATTATTCCTCATACATTTACCTTATGCTCCATACATATATCCTTCTTCATGCATTGACATCATATCACTTCCATTGACCTTTGTAACTCAACCATACACCTACAAGAGATTGCCTTCGTTAATATGGTTAATACTTGTATCTACAATAGAGACCTCCTACTAGAGTAAAAACAAATAAAATATACAAAGGAGGATGACTACAGAAGTAGAACACTACGGGAAACTATAAGCAAGGAGCATTACAGAAGTTGGAGCTACAACTATCTACAAAAGAGAAAAGCTATAAAAGTGTGATGCTACAAGTATCTGCTACTACTGGAGATAATTGTTAAAGCCTATTAACTTGCAGATTGCTACAAAAATGACTTCCTGTGCATGTCACACATGATCCCACTCTAGTACACATTCCAATACAACAATAATAATATCCTCACACATATGTGTATGATCACAACCTTCATAAAAAACATGCAAAATCCTCCAGGCAATGAAATGCACTTCTTATAAATCATAAATGACATAAGGCAAGATATGTCACACATACTTGTTTTTATCAATTATGTTTTAGATAGGTATGTCATTCTAACTCCCGATCATAGTAACCTCAACCTCTCTCTACCCTACTCCATATCAACGTGGTCGCTAATATATAAAATCAGGGGAGGAAGCAACTTGGAGTTGCATGAGATGATGCAACTACAAGAGCCACATATTGCCATCACAATCACTATTTGAAATCTATGAAAGAAAATCCTGAAGAATTACTCCAATTGGTGTGCATATCTGGGCCGAAAATCCCATATTGAGATCAAAGACCATAAGAGAGAAACAGGAAATGTGTGGAAGGAATTGTTGTATACATCTTTGTATCTTCTGATTTTGGGTGAAGCTGCCAATTAGAGATTCTTACCAAAGTGTTCATGCTATATTTTCCATCATATGGATTTAGAGCTAAATAGCGTCTTAGAGAATAATACTGGACAAACAGCATTGCCTGCACATATTGGAGAAAATTCCTTTTTTCACAAGGTTGTTACACCATTGTATTATATAGTAAAAAAGGAAGCAAAGTGTAGTGATGATGGGAAGGCTCCTCATTCTTCTTGGAGAAATTATGATGATATTAATGAGTACTTTTGGAGCAGCAGATGCTTTGAAGAACTAGTATGGCCTCTCAAGATGGGGATTAATTTTTTTCAATCGGCTAAACGGGCTCAGAGTTATAAGGATTGGGATACCCAGAGAATTAGGAGAATATTTCATAAACAACAAGTGGGGAAGATGGGATTTTTAGAACAACGTTCCTTTTGGAACATTTTTCATAGCTTTGCTATTATTGTGGCATCTTAGGGGTCAAGAACTCCTTCGATATAATTGAGACACAGAGACACACAATCATGGGTCCTTAGTTTCTTCATTACATGGGCAAGCCTCCATTTTTGGCAATCTTTGCTTGATTTTGGCATGCAGTATAGTTTAGTGTCAAACGAGACTCTACTAATTGGAACAAGGATGGTACTAAAAAGCATTGTGGCATTGGTATGGACCATTGTCTTTGCTGTGTTTTATAGTCAGAGGTGGGCTCAAAGGAATCATGATTTGAGATGGTCAAGGGAGGCGAACAGAAGATTGGTAAACTATTTGAAAGTTTCCCTGGTTTTCATCATGCTTGAGCTTTTGATATTGCTTCTGTTTGTTGTTCCTTGGGTAAGAAACTTTGCTAAGAAATGAAATTGAAGAATTTTTCATGTCTTGACGTGGTGGTTTAGACAATTGAGGCTGCGATTCCAATTCTTTGCTAGTGCAATCCAGTTCCATTTAATTCCAGAAGAATTACCATTTGAAGTCAAGGGGGATTTGAAAGCTAAAGTAAGGGATGCTGTAAAATATCATGCAAATACAAGAATTCTTAGAGTTGGCTTGGCTCTTCTCTGTGTGAGAGGAAAAAGGCGTCTCCGAGCTCCCTGGCCTAATATGATAGAACAAATTGTTTTGGAATCAACATGGGATCTCTCAAACTTTGGCATCTGCAAAGTTTGTAATCAAACAAAAAATTTCCCATTAATTATTAAAGTAAAAATTAGATCATTCCTCACTACAAAATCTCCATACTACATAATAAGTAAATATATATTTTGAACTAACACCCATGACACTTACACGTAAGAATGAAGGATATGTAAATATATATTTTGAACTAACACCCATGACAGTTACACGTAAGAATGGAGGAAAATAAAGAAAAACAATTACCTAATTCTAAACGTACATATAAATCTTAAAACTGCCGATCAATTTTGTAGGTTCTAGGCCGAGCTCGCACCCACTTGTGAGCAAGGGAGGAAGGAATAAAACTCTATTCCTTTCTATACATATTAAGGCTGCATGCATCCCTGTCTATGTTCATCAAGTAGAGGGGTGCTCCAGCCAGCTTCGGCTCCTCTTGCTTGAAAAGGTTCCTTTTTTATAAACATGTGAATATGCCTGTAGGGTTCCAGATTTGTAGGCTTCTCTGAGATTTTGACTTCTTTAGCTTTGCGCGCTGCAAAATTGAATATGTTTGGGTAGCAGCTTCAAAAAAAATAACATCATTTAGTGTTTTGCATCAAAACGGTTCCTTCTTCTTAGATGCATCATAGTGAGTTCTTGTAGTTACATTTTTATTTTAGTAAGTTTTCAGTTTTAGGATTGCATCAAATTAGTATAAAACAAAAACAAAAGGTTGCATTGTAAAACAAAAACAAAAGGTTGCCTTGTAGATTGAGATTTTTTTTTTTTCATTTTCATGAATCACATGTTTAAAGGATTTGCAAGCTTTTAAGTAGTTTGGTAGCAGCATCCACCCCACCCAAAACTTTTCTGGTTGGCTCTCACTCCCTTCCCTTTATCCAAGAGATCGGAAGAGCTCTGTGTTGATTCAAATTTATAAAAAATTACTTATGGAACATCATCAAAACCCATCTAGGATTTCAGACAATAATATTGATATTTATGTCGACCTATTATTTTAGCAAAAGATACAATCATATTTTTATGTTTCTTGTCAATGTTCTTATGTATAATACACTCAATCTGCACCAGTTCCTATCCATACCTCAGGTCCATATGGTTCAATCTACGAATCCAAGGTAAACCAACAACCCAGGGGCCAGTGGAAAGAATAAGAAACAAACAAAATAATAATTATGGACAGAGAGCTGCAATGACAAATTATTCAAATGGTGACGCTGGGAGAAAAGGATATAAAAAGTTGAAATTTCCTCCCTATGGTTGAGTGAGACTCGAGAGAGCTTTCGCTTCCTATTATTCTATTAATGACAATGTCTGAAATGTTATTTTCTTAAGTTATATGAAGGTCATTTACACTCAAATCACCGAAAAAGCTAAATGCAAAACATAGTCCGATCATATTACAATTTTGGTGCTTTTATTTTAAAATTTGTCTGGACTTAAATAAAAAGTGGCTTCAAGGATGTTGTTGATGTTTTGCTGCAAATACCTGGTTGTGAACAGAGAAGCGTTATGTTCTGGCCACTGGCCTTGAGCTCGTTATCAATGATGCTAGGTAACTAATTTTTAATACTTCATTTTATTTATATTAGTTTTTAGCAGGAACCTAAGAAGTATAAAGTATAGTTTGAGATGAAACCATCACCTCATATAAATAAAATGAAACTAACTATCCATTACTGAGATGACACCTCATGAATCTCTTTTATAACAATCACATGTCTCTTTGGTAGACCATTTCTTTTGATTTCTGAAAATATTTTTATCCATTAATTAGATGATACCTCATGAATCTCTTTTATAACAATCACATGTCTCTTTGGTAGACCGTTTATTTTGATTTCCGAAAATATTTTTATATAATCAACATTAATGTTTTCTTTTTCTTTCAGTTTTGATCCATATTAGCATTAACACTTTTGTTTGATCTATTTTTTGTTTGATCCATATTAGCATTAACATTAAAAGTCATTTTAGTGGAATTCCATATCTTTATTTCTCTGTTCCCTAGGTAGAAATTAACGAAAACCCAATGACGTAAATGTACATACACTAAAATTATATATGCAGTTGACAGGTATTATGGCGATTATACAACACACAGTTCCAAGACGGTTTTGAACTTAGTGTTATCCAAACCTTAAACACATTTCAAACCATAAACACATTGAGATTGTTATCATCAACAAACATACAAAATGGGGAGTGCTTTTTGTACATATTAATTTTTGTAGCCATTGCTTCACAGCAGTCTAAAATTCAGGTTTACTGATCAACGTAAGTCGTTATGTGGGACTTGCACTAATAACAAGAAAACAAATCCAGGAAAGTGCAAACTGCAACATGTTCCCTACAATTTAGAATCTACATTGAGAAAACTATTTTTCTATTTCTATCTGTAACACAGAGAAGACCAAGAATTTTCAAGGCAATTGGACCGCAGCTTGTTCTAATCTCCACAATACTATACTATGAGGAAAACAAAATTCTGTTGCTCCTATAGAGTGAACTTCCAAAAAATAATAGCAGGCTTAGGAATTTCTCAGAGTTAAAATATTCTTAAGGAACAATACTCATTGTTAATGTACCTCACCATATAAAGAATCGATGTCAACATAACATCTACCTTTCACTTCTGTTCAGACATTTTTCCATGGTTAGATTCTCCGTCTCTAAGTTTATACTTCATATGCTAACGATTGATGTTTGCAAGATCTGAACCGAACAATGACTGTAGATCAAAATCAGAAAGAATCTAAAATCTTTGGAGAAGACTTTGAGGTAGCTTCCTCTTTAACGAAATCCATTTGGTTTTGTGTGGTGAGGGACGACAGCAGAGCACCGGAGGTATCTTGTCCACTTCGGGCTTAGGAGTCTGTAATTCTTCTTTTTTTCAATTATTTAGTTTCATAGACAGTATTATTCATTTAGTTTAAAGTTCTTAAAAATATCAAGTTAGAGGAGTGGTTGATACTCACTCAATAATGTCATTGAAGTCTGAAGAAATTCGTGTTGCAATCATCTAGCACAACAGGTCTTAAAGAAATTTGTATTACAGTTGAAAGTTAAATTCTGTTCTAACTTTATTTTTCCAGTTTGTGAATATTGATATATATTCCACTTTTTAAAATCTTGGAATATGCAACATTGTTGCTAGGCCTTGTTATCTACATGCATTAGTGCATTACTCTGGTGCTTAAAACAACTATTGGGGGTTGTCCTGCAGAAGCCTTATTGTCTCTAAATATCCAGTTCTGGAATCTGTATACTTCATAATCTTTGTAAATATTAATAAAATTTATTTCACTTGTTTCCCTGTAAAGAAATGATGAAACATCAAAAAGTACATGGATTATCGCCTGCAATCGCTGAGACGGGGTTGTATTGATACAAGTACAGTTTCCTTTTTCACGATTAGTATCTCCTCAAGAGGATACATCGGCTAGAGGTTCTTGAATATGAAATTAAGAGATCAAGAAATATGTTGAGCAAGAAATTGAGTTGCATGGGCCTTCACAAAAGATTCATTTCAGTCAATTATGGAAGGTCCAAGAAGTAAGATATGCACTTTTTGCAAGTTGTGAAATTCAAGTAAGAAGAGACCAAAGTTGTTTTGCTTTTCACAGCTTTTATAAATACTTCTGGCTTATCACAATAGCTTAATGAGTATAACATGTCAAATTTTGTTTTGGGTAGATATTTCAAAAATTTGTTGGCATCAACACGGTCATGTATTATAGTCCTGGTTGGATTTGCATCAAATCTAGTTCCTCTATTGTTGTCTTTGACCACTTCAAGCTACGGATTATTGATAACACGTGAATTGAATTTGTTTGAAGAGTAGGGCGAATCTGTTTGTGTGACTGTGAGATTCATCAAATACTAGAAGTCGTCTGCATCAAGGGCAATGATTCAAGGTGCAACTCTAGTTATTCTATCTTCTTTGTCATTCTACCAACTGGTGGAATCTCTGTTTAGTGACGGAAATGAAAGGTATTGATTCTCTGGCATGGCATTAGATTCTACTGATGTGATCCACCATTTAGTATACATATTCCTTGATAAGGAGAGAGATAAAAGAGATACAAATCACCCATATATTTTTTGATGAAGGACATTGTAATGAAAGATAGGGTCGATCCTGTACATGTATTTCCATTCAGAAATCGATCTGAGTTCCTAGGTGTGCAATATTTATCAGATCTTGCTCTCCCAACAAACCATCTAACCATTTTGGAGGTTATTGACCTTTTGGGTATTGATAGGACTAAAAGGAAGAGGGAACAAATAAATTATTTCCCACAACTCAACTAACTCAGACACCATATAACCTGGTCCTAGTTTTCACTAATAGGGTATTTCAATTGATTCATGCAATAGTGTAACATGCACCCAATCATGATTTAAACAATATGTAGTGTAAATTTAATGAGACAGAATACAAATTTTCTACCTGGTCTTAGAATCCTCTTACCTAAGCTTATAATCCTCTTGCTAAAGAAATTTCAGGGTCACCCTGATCAAAGTCCCTGGATGCACATGTTAGTCTCCTCCTTGGAGGGCATGCTTCTCTCCTCCTTCGCCAACCTTCTTCTTTGTGGGGTAGGTATTCTCCTTGTACAAATGGTTGCAAAGTCAGAGGTCAAGTGGGGGGGTGTTGAGGTGGAGCATGAAGCATACTAACACAAGGTGTAGGTGGTCAAAGAGGGGAAGAGGTGGTCAAAGATGCATTCTGAATAATGTTTGATGAAAGAAACCTAGTCCTTAGGGCCTAAAGGAATCCTATATACATATAAGGCCAAGAACAACACCTCGAACAAACACACATGATCTCTTAAGGGTATCCTCAACCTTTAAGTTGGGATATGACCATGATTATGATTTTTTAGCATTAGATATGGAGGATAAGGTGTTAATCATGGTTGGTACATCAAGCTTTAAATTTAGGTTGTAAACCAGCTTTTAGGGCTCAAGGTCCATGGACAACACCTTGAATCACCATAGATGACCTCTCATATTGGTAGTTTTGTTTTGAATGGGGATATGGGAATCATTAGGGGTTTTTAAGTACTATGTATGTGTCTTGGGACCTTAGACATAATAAGGGAGGAAACCTAGGCCTTAGCCCCTAGAATATGCTTCTATGCATATAGAGAAAAGAATGATGTGTTGAACAACCTCATTAGATCCTTCCATGGTTTCATTTACCTTGAAATGGGGATACTAGTTCCTTTAGAACATTTTTATCACTAAGTACAGATATTAGGCCCCTTCACATGGGTAGGGGGAAACACTTGGTCCTTAGGCCTTAAAAGAAGTTGTTAACCATTTAGGGACAAAATTGATTCCTCCAACCACCACACTTGACATTGAAAGTGAATCATTTGAATCTTAATCAAGATATGCATGCCATCATCATTTGTTTAGCACTAGATATGAATCTCAAGGCCATGGACATGGTCAGGGGAGGAAAATATGGCCTTAGGCCCTAACTAAAGCTTGTAGGCATCTAGGGATAGGAAGGATGCCCTAAACAATCACACGTGGCATCTCATAGATATATTTTGACTATGAATATGGATGTTAGTCGAATTTAGGTGGTTTTGAGCAGCAAGTATGGGACCTCTAAGACATGATTGAGGGAATATGCTCATTCCTTAGGCCATAATGGAATATTTGAGGCACCCATGTTAATGAACAATTCCTTGAAGCACCATAGATGACCTACTCAAGGTATGCTTGGTCTCCAAGAAAATATGTACATGCCTTTAAGAGGTTTTGAGTAGTAGATATGGGTATTAAGTCCTCAACATGGTCAAGGGAGGAAATTCGAGACTCGATCCCTAAATAAAAATTTTGGTATCTATGGATACACACATGCCTTAATCACTATCCCTCTATGCCTTACTCACTAGCCCTCCCTACCTTTGCATTTCAATCTCTCACCATCTCTATCTGTATGTGTGTATGTATTTCCCCCTTCTCTCTCTCACAACCTCCATCTCTCGCTGTCTCTATCTCTATGTGTGTTTTTGTAGCCATACCTAACTCCCCATCTATCAAAACCTCACTCCACCTTATTTGTATCTCCCTCACTATGCCTCCCTACATCACTCTCTCTCTATTGCTCCCTCCTCCCACTCTCTCATTGTTTCTCACACCTCCCCCCTCTCTCTCCCACACAATATATATATCTCTCTATGTGTGTATGTGTCCCTCCCTCATTCACCCTCTCTCATAACCTCTCTCCACCTTCAATATACCTCCCTCACTATCCCTCCCTCCACTACTCTCTCTCTATCACTCAACCATCCCCCCTCTCTCGATATCGCTCACCACTCCCTCTATGTGTGTGTGTGTGTGTCCCTCCCTCACCCACCCTCTCTCATAACCTCTCTCCACCTTCAATATACCTCCCTCACTGTCCTTCCCTCCATCACTCTCTCTCTATTTCTCACCCCTCCCCCTCTCCCTTTGTCGCTCACCCATCCCCCTCTCTCCCAAATAATATTTGCATGCATGTGTGTGTGTGTCCCCACTTCTCTCACAAACTCCCTCTATTTCTCCCTCTCTCTATACCTTCTATTACATCCCTCTATCAATATCTCCCTACATTCTCCCTTAATTACCCACCCTCTGTGCCATTCTCTCTCTCTCTCTCTACATGTGTGAACTTGCCCCTTCCTCTCCTCATGTCTATCCCCCCGTCACCCCTCACACACTATCACGTACCCCAATTTAAATAAAATTTTATGTTTAATAAAACATTATATTTTATTCTTATTGTAAAGTTTATGACTATTGACCAAGTGGGGTCAAGGATTACTGTAATTAATTATGTTGAATATTTTATTATTTAATAAATAAGAGATGAGACAAATCGCCTAAGGAGGCCGTTAAATGAGTGTCCACTGACCCACTAGCAGGAATATACTAGGGTGAGAGAAAATTGACACATGGAAGCATCTTCAATCACTTCTAGCCTTTGCAAGGGGAAACTTCCCTAATTTTGTGGTCATGTTCCCCAAGAAACTGGAAGAGTGTAGGTGTCTCATTGATTCAAAAATTGACCAAAAATACCTAAGCATGCATATATCTATCCATCGAATTCAGCAAGAGGCTGTTCATTCTTTACCTTGTGAAATTTCTTAATTTGAGAAACGATCACACAAGATTCGATGAGGGGAAAGTTATAAGTGGTTTGAGTGTTAAGACTGCTTTCAGAACTAGTGTAGCTTGATAGTTGAGTTCTCACTACTGAGGACAGAAATACTGTTGTTAAGTACTTGTGTTGAGTTGGAGGGGTATTTAATCCCATTTCTTCACACAATGCATTCATCCTACTGCATCAGTGGATAGGCTCAGGGGTCCTAAGACAAAAAATTGAGCTATCTTCAGGAAAAGGTTGGATGGAATGGGCTCCTTGGGATGTTTGTCTCTTCTACAATTTACCAAGTTCCATTCTGTTATATTATTTATTTTTATCCAAGCACATTACGAAAATGAAAGCAGTCATGTTTAGTTTTTCTATTAGTACTTAGATATTTTGAATCTGTTAGTAGAATGCTTAAGTCTACATTTAATTAGGAAAGTTCACTTGTAAATGATTATATGAATAAATGAGACTAGAATTAGAGATGATTGATTAATGAGTAAAATTCCTTTCTGCATTTTTCCACTCATCTTACGATGAAGTACTCTAGTACAGAAGGTTTGTTTAGAGGTAAATAGGAATAATTATACATGGATAAAATGATATGAAATTGTTATCGAATTGAAGAGTTTACACAGAGTCCATTATAGTAAGCTTTTGTCACACGGTCATTAAACTGTGAATAGTAT
Organism: Pseudotsuga menziesii; assembly: GCA_001517045.1. Classification (NCBI taxonomy): domain Eukaryota; kingdom Viridiplantae; phylum Streptophyta; class Pinopsida; order Pinales; family Pinaceae; genus Pseudotsuga; species Pseudotsuga menziesii. Next base: position 22,925 of record LPNX010974202.1, read on the forward strand.
AACACAATAATAATTATTGTAATACAAACTATTGATTTACACTTAGTAAATAAAAACCATTCATCATTCTAATGCTAAATACCTAAATTTTAAATAAGTATTCTAATTATATTACAATGAATAATGCATAGTTAAATGATTTAACAACTATTTTTACTTTAGTACTAAACTCAAGATAATTTTTTTAACATCTAGCACAAAAGTTCATCATTTTCATTCAAAAGACTGTTTTTTGGTTAGAATTATAATACCTATTGTATTATAGTACCTTAAGTACTTAGGAAACAAAATGATAAACATACAGTATAACAATAATACTATTATTAACATTGTAAATTGATTATCTAAAACCCTACTTATTAATACAATACTTAATATCCATTTACAGAACAAGAAGATTACCACAACTAGCAATTAATTTAAAATAGTCAACTGTATATTTAAGATAAGGTCCGATTCTTATCTCTTAAAATAATTATCCAACAACTAAGTAAGACGAAGGATAAATTCCAGCTCTTCCAATTAAAAGGAAGACTTTTACTTTTTCACTATTGTTTATACCAAAAAAATTGAATATTTGTAGATAACCTAAATATCAAAACTGTTTAATAAAAAAGAACCCCTAGGTTAACCCCCTTACGGTACAGATTACACAATTAGAATCGTAATAACTAATTTTCTAATGGATTTAACCAATTTGTAGTCATATCATAATATACAACTAATTATTGCAATAACAGAAAAACTATTTACCAAGCTTAATACACAATGCAATCAAAACTGTAAGGGGAAAAAAAATGCTAACAAGTATTTACATTATGGCCGTAAGCTTTACCTTTTAGAATTTTTTTTTTATAAAGGAGTCATTTAATTTATCAAGAAATGAACCAATGGTCGCCACATTGTCTTACTCATTATACCAAAATACCTTAACTGTCCATGGCTTTGAAGGTGTTACAGTGGTTGAGCAAGAGGCCGAGGAAACTTTCAAATAACGTACTTACAGCATGAACAACGAATAAAAAAATATGGAAGAATATTTTTTATTTACACTAAACCATTTATTGTAAGAGTCGTAGCTCACTTGTGAAACCCTAAGGGTTATCACTAAAAATGACCATACAGCCTCTACCATTTCCCCAAAAACAAACAGCATTTGACCACAAGTAGATTTGAATGCTGTAGTAACATTCTATAGGAACCATTTGATATCTTATGCCACACACACCAACGATGAAGGGTACCTCAGGGTTGGGACCGAGGCTTACCCGAGCCTATCATGCTCACACCTTTCAACTCAGAGATTCACCTTCAACTTTCGACAGTGCAATGCCAAGAAATTTCATCTTTCATCAAACATACAACGACTTCAAATTTTTAGTATATAGCTTATAGATAAAATAAGTAAAGTAAAGAAAAAATGCTCAGAGGATTCGTATAACTCAATAGTTTTTAACATGGAGGTTGAAGCAAATGATAACGGCGAAGAACCCAAGAAGTAAACCTGTTAAAGCCACGGATGAGCTCGAAGGAAATGATAATGGTGAAGAACCTAAGCAGTAAGCCTGCTAATACCATGGAAAAAACAAGAACGTTAACTTCTTCATAGACCTAAGGAGTCAGAGGGCTTGTTGGCTCATTACTCCATCCAAACAAACAACTGTTGAAACCAAAAACGTGTTTTAGGGAAACTTGATTATAAAGGATTAGGTTTTATCGTCAAATCCCTCCATCTAGCGAGCATCCACCATGTGGATGTTGATGTATTTGTAACTTCAGAATGTATTCATCTATGTATCTTATGTATTGTAACCTGATGTTTATTCTGGGATGTATCTATTATGTATTTGAGTCATGTTGTCATGCCCCGATGTTCCGATCAGGAGGATAAATCATGTAAACAAGTCATGTCAAGTCATAGTGGGTAACCCTCCAATTGTGTAAGGGTTAAAGTCCCCGCAGTTCTAGGGAACCAGGGTTATTAGACTCTCCAAGTAGAGGTCGGCCCTAGTAGGGTATTAGTCATGTCGGGATTAGTATAAATAGAGAGCTGGGATATCTATTTAGCACACATCACTCACACACTCAAGTGTAGCACATAGTTGAGGAAGGAGAAGACACTGGGGCTAGACAAGAAGAAGATTAATGCTGTCGGGAGTGCATATTACTATTTTGGGGTTTTACATCTTGTGCTGATTCTATCTCTGAGGAAGTTACGAGGTTTTCTCCATTTATGGTTTCCTCGATTAAAAACACTATGTTCATTGTCTCTTGTGTTTGATTGATGTACTTGTTATTCTCTCAGTAAAGATCCTAACATAATGCTAGCTTAATGTTGAAAAACTAACATGGTATCAGAGCTAACTTGAGAAGAAGAGACTGTGCAACTATGGGAACTAGGGCTTCCTAGTTTGTGGATATTCCTTCACAGATTTCTAGCAAAAGTAAGGTGGAACAACTCTCCTCCTTAGGGTGCATCTTTCTGTCAAAGCAGAATTCAATTATGAGGTTTTTCAGTTTTGGACCTGTCACTACTGTCAGAAATTAGGGCTTTTCACAGAAGAGGAATTTTTCAATGAGCCTAGGCCTGGATTGATATCCTCCCCAAAATCGAAGTTAGGGACAAATTTCAAGGCATTTGGGTAGAAAGAACTCTAGAAAAGAAAAACCCTATTTTGCTCCTAAACCAACTCTGCAGCATTTCAGCTCAAGTTTCAGATCCAACATCTTGAACCTGGTAAGATCTAAAATCTTTTGTATTTCCATTTGAGGTTCTCATTTAAGATGTCTCACCATACCAAGCTTGATGAAAATCTTGAGGGAGCTAAAAACTTCCGAGCCTGGAAGTATAGGATCTCCTTGGTCCTGGAAGAAAATGAATTAGACTCCTACATCCATGAGGAGGTTCCAGTTCCAGAGGGAGATGAGGCAAAGGCCTTACATAAGAAGAACATGGGTATGGAAAAGAGGATCATTGTTGATTCTATCAAGGATCACCTTATCCCACAGGTGTCATCTCTCAAGACACATATAGCTATGTTTGATGCCCTAACCAAATTGTTTGAAGGGAAGAACATCAATCGAAAGATGACCCTGAGAAACCAACTAAAGAATGTGAAGATTCAAAATGCAGAAACAATCCAATCTTACTTCACAAGAGTTTTTCAGATCAAAGAGCAACTAGAAGAAGATAAAGAAGTGGAAAATGCACAGATTGTAATGACTACATTGAATGGCCTTCCTAGGTCATGGGATTCTTTCATCCAAGGAATCTTTGCTAGGAATAAGTTAGTAAATTTCAGCAAACTATGGGAAGAGTGCTCTCAAGAAGAAGCTTGGATAGCAACTCAAGAAGAGAAGATGGGAAGTGAAGAGCAAGCTCTTACGGTACACTCCAAGTCTCACCCCAAGTCAAGCAAGAGAAAATCTCATGGTTCTAGAGGTAAGCACTTTCACAAAAATAATACTAGAAGAGATGTATCTAAGATCATATGCTATACTTTTGAAGAAGCAAGACACTATGCAAGGAATTTTCCTAACAAACAGAAGATATTAAAGAAGAGCAACAAAAGAAGACATCATGCTCATGCTGCAGAGGATGATGAACCATCCAGGAAGAGATCCAGATATGAAAGTGAAGATTCTTTAAGCAAGGATGAATATGTTCTAATATCAGTTCTCACAGGTAACATTACTCATGGTAGTGATGATTAGCTTATAGACAGTGGGGCTTCCAAACATATGACTAGATTCAAGGAATCCTTTATTAGAATATCAAAACATGAATCACCTCACAAGGTCATTAGAGGAATTTTGGGGTCTAAAATGGGCCTCCTAAGGAAAATAATAAAATAATAGTCAAAATAATAAAATAATAGTTAAAATAATAAAATAATAGTTATTAATTTTGGAGGAAGAATGAAAAAAACTACTTTTTGTGTTCGTATTTTTGACATATCTCCCTATGCTTTTACTCAAATTCTAGGCGGGAGAGCTTGTTGGATGCGGAATTTAATTCCGCATCTAACGAGTACCTGTACTGCATACTTTTGATGGACCCCACTATCCCAAAAACAAGAAATACCTGAAAAAATGTGATGATGACATCATCATCACATTTTTTTAGGTATTTCTTGTTTTTGGGATAGCGGGGTCCATCAAAAGTATACAGTGTGGGTACTCATTGGATGCGGAATTAAATTCCGCATCCAACGAGCTCTCCCACTCGGAATTTGAGTAAAAGCATAGGGAGATATGTCGAAAATACGAACACAAAAAGTAGTTTTCTTTTATGACAAATATTTCAATTCAACCATTATGGTTGAATCATTTTATTGAAATTCTATTGGTTCTTGAATTCCAACTCACAAAATGTATTGTTGGCGCGTTTTCTTATAAGGCCCATTTTAGACCCCAAATTTCCTCTAATGCCATATAAGTTAGACTCTGGAAAATCTCTAACAATGAAAGAAGTATTGTTTGTGCCAGGACTCAAAAAGAAACTTCTCTCCATATCAGCATTAGATGCAAAAGGAATGCGGGTTGCATTCATAGATGGTCAAGTAATCATGTGGCCAAAAGGAAAGACTATCGATGATGTGGTAGTGATTGGAGAACAAGAAGGAGGATTGTACAAATTAAAGGGACATCTAGAACAAGCCTTGGTCCATGACACAGTGGAGCCAAGTGAACTTTGGCATAGAAGGCTTGCACATGTGCATTATAGAGAACTACCTATTGCAAGCAAAGCTGTCGAAGGTCTTCCATAAATACAAGCAAAACATGATGGGATCTGCAAAGGATGTGTGAAAGGAAAGAAATCAAAGAAGACATTTCAAAGCAGTGAAAGCAAAGCAAAAGGAATCTTGGAAATCATCCACTCCGATGTATGCGGTCCTATGTCATCAAACTCTCTAAGCGGGTATGCATATTATGTTTCTTTTATTGATGAATTTTCTAGGAAGACATGGGTTTACTTCATGAAGAACAAAGATGAAGTATTCAGTAAGTTCAAAGAATTCAAAGCCTTGATCAAAAACCATACTGAAAAGAAGATCAAGACCATTTGATCAGATAATGGCGGAGAATTCACTTCAAATGAATTCAGAGAGCTATGCAAAGAATTAGGGATTAAGAGGGAGTTGTCCACTCCTTATAATCCACAACAAAATAGGGTTGTAGAATAGAAGAACATAACTATCATGGAAGCTGCAAAAGAAATGCTTCATGATCAAGACCTTCCTATGCATCTTTGGGCAAAAGCTTCCAGAACAGTGGTGTATGTACAGAACCTTACTCCACATAGAGTACTCGAGAACAAGACTCCTGAAGAAGTCTTCTCCGACAAGAAACCAGAAGTCATCCATCTTAGAATATTCAACTGTCCTGTGTACATCCACATTCCAAAAGAGAAGAAGACTAAATTATATCCTTCAGGAAAGAAGGGTATATTTGTGGGATACTCTGAAATATCGAAGGCTTACAGAATATATTTTCCAGGATATAAGAAGATTGACATCAGCAAGGATGTGACATTTGATGAAGACACAACTTACAACAAATCCAGAAAGAGACCTGTTGAAGAACCTAAAGAAACAAAAGCACCCAGAATTCATGATACAACCATGAATGAAGAAACTCGAGAAGAAGATTGAGAATTTGAAGAACCCCAAAGACCTGTAGATCCACCTCTGGAGAAGAATCCTCATAAGAGGAAACCTGCTTGGGTACAAGAACTTATCCAAGGTGCGAAAAGATATGGGGCTCCAGAAGAGAATCACAGAGAAAGAAAGAGGACCAGATCCTGGCTATGTAGCTTTAATATGTGATTTCATTGATAAAGAACCTTCCAGTTATGAAGAAGCGGCAGAATAGAGAGAATGGAAGGATGCTATGATCGAAGAGTACCAATCAATCATGAAGAATGATGTTTGGGAGGTTGTCCCAAGACTAGATAGGAAGTTAGTTGTAACTTCCAAATGGATCTACAAGATCAAGCATGCTGCAGATGGTAGCATTGAAAAGTATAAAGCAATATTTGTAGCTCAAGGTTTCTCTCAGAAAGAAGGAATAGACTATGAGGAGACCTTTACGCCTATAGCCAGATACACTTCCATCATATCAGTACTTGCTCTGGCTGTAATGATGAAATGGAAGATACACCAAATGGATGTCAAGACTGCTTTCTTGAATGGTGTATTGGTAGAGGAAGTGTATGTAGAACAACCACTCGGTTTTGAGACACATGACAAGGAGTCTCATGTATGCAGATTAAAGAAATCCCTGTACGGTTTGAAACAGGCACCCAGGACATGGTACGGTAGAATTGATAGCTTTCTATCTAGTTTGGGATTTACCAAGAGTAAAGCAGATTCCAACCTTTACTACAAGTTGAAGATGGCAACCCAGTGATGCTTCTACTATATGTAGATGATCTGTTTGTGACAGGTATGGATGGGTTGATTATTGATACAAAGAGAAATCTTGTTGCCGAGTTCGAGATGAAGGACTTGGGTATGATGCATTAATTTCTAGGTATGGAGGTGTGGCAGAGTGTGGATGGAATCTTCCTTAGACAAGGGAAGTATGCAGTAGAGATCCTGAAGAAGTTTGGGATGATGTACTACAAGATTATGGCCACACCTATGGAATCAAACCTGAAGCTATTGAATGATGCTTCTTCAGAGACGGTTGATGCTATGATGTACCGTCAGATGATTGGGTCATTGATGTACTTGACGAACATGAGACCAGACATTTGCTTTGATGTGAACACCTTGAGCCAGTTCTTGACAGATCTGAGAAATGTTCACTTGATTACTGCAAATCATATTCTGAGGTACTTGAGGGGTACAATTGATTGTGGGCTCAAGTATGATGCGAATCAAAAGATTAACCTAGAGGGTTATGTTGATTCATATTGGGCAGGTAGTGCCATCGATAGGAAGAGAACTTCAGGGTGTTGCTTCAGTATGGGATCAGGTGTGATCTTTTGGTTTAGCTGGAAGCAATCCTGTGTGGCACTAAGTACAGCTGAAGCAAAGTATGTCGCAGCTTGTTCAGCTAGTTGTGAGGTAGTATGGATGTGGAAGCTACTATCTGATATATTTGATCTCTAGTTGGATGCTACTTGTATACATTGTGACAACTAGAGTTGTGTGAAGTTGTCATAGAATACTTGTATACATTGTGACAACTAGATTTGTGTGAAGTTGTCATAGAATCCAATATTCCATGACAAGTCGAAGCATATCGAGATCAAGTATCACTATATCAGGGATATGGTATAGAGAGGAGCAGTGAATCCCCAGTATGTTGTGACAGAGGAATAGATAGCTGATGTGTTGACGAAGCCATTAGCTAGAGTGAAGTTCGAGTACTTTAGGGAGAAGCTTGGGGTTCTCCAGATCGAGGTTTCCTCCAAGGGAAAGTGATGAGTCCCAAAGCCATTATGAAAAGTAGGTCAGATGTAAGGGTTGAGCCATTCTGTCATGGTGAGAGGATTTAGTTCCTTCCATGTCAGATGTGAGTGCTGGCCATTCTGTCAAGTAGGACAAATGCAAGGGCTACAGCCATTCTAATGAGTAGGTCAGATGTGAGTGTTGTCCATTCTGTCAAGTAGGATAGATGTAAGGGCTACCGCCTTTCTGACGAGTAGGTCAGATGTGAGTGTTGGCCATTCTATCGAGTAGGATAGATGTAATGGCTACTGCCATTCTAACGAGTAGGTCAGATGTGAGTGTTGGCCATTCTATCGAGTAGGATAGATGTAAGGGCTACCGCCATTCTGACGAGTAGGTCAGATGTGGGTGCTGGCCATTCTGTTGAGTAAGACATATGTAAGGGCTGCCGCCTTTCTGACGAGTAGTTCAGATGTGAGTGTTGGCCATTCTATCGAGTAGGACAAATGTAAGGGCTACCACCTTTCTAACGAGTAAATTAGATGTGAGTGTTGGCCATTCTGATGTAGGATGAGCTCCTACATAGATATAAGGGCTACCGCCTTTCTGACGAGCAGGTCAGATGTGAGTGCTGGCCATTCTAATGTGACTGTAGGATTAGGTCCGATATGATCAGATATAAGGGATACCGCATTTCTGATGAGTAGGTCAAATGTGAGTGCTAGCCATTCTGACAAGTAGGTCAGATGTAAGGGCTACCAAAGACCTACGAGGAGGTAGGCATACACCTAGCATGAAAGAAGGTTGGCTCTATAGAACTTCCTATGATGAGATAGAACACACATGATGATGACCAAGTGAGATCCAGATCGAGCTATGATCTAGATCCAATTATGATGACTCCGAGAGATCCAGATCGAGTGATGATCCAAATCCGGAAGTGATGATCCAGATCCAGATCCAGATCCAGATCGAGTGATGATCCAGATCCAGTCTAGTGATGATGATCTAGATCGAGTGATGATCCAGATCCAATGATGTTGATCCAGATCGAGAGATGATCCAGATTCAAAGGATAGAGATGACTTAAAGATGAATATGATTTGAAGACTCATAAGACTCAAGATGCAGATGACGAGATGATCTAGTTGATACAGAGAAGAAGACCAATGCTGAAAATTGTGTCGAAAGAATACCTTCCTAGTTAAGAGGGAGTGTTGATGTATTTGTAACTTCAAAATGTATTCATCTATGTATCTTATGTATTGTAACCCGATGTTTATTCCGGGATGTATCTATTATGTATTTGAGTCATGTTGTCATGCCCTGATGTTCCAATCGGGAGGATCAATAATGTAAACAAGTCATGTCAAGTCATAGTGGGTAACCGTCCGATTGTGTAAGGGTTAAATTCCTTGCAGTTTCGGGGCACTAGGGTTATTAGACTCTCCAAGTAGAGGTCGGCCCTAGTAGGGTATTAGTTAAGTCGGTATTAGTATAAATAGAGAGATGGGATCTCTATTTAGCACACATCACTCACACACTCAAGTGTAGGGCATAGTTGAGGAAGGAGAAGACACTGGGGCTAGACAAGAAGAAGATTACTGCTGTCGGGAGTGCATCTTACTGTTTTGGGGTTTTACATCTTGTGCTGATTCTATCTCTGAGGAAGTTGCGGGGTTTTCTCCATTTATGGTTTCCCCGATCAAAAACATTGTGTTCATTGTCTCTTGTGTTTGATTGCTGTACTTGTTATTCTCTTAGTAAATATCCTAACATAATGCTAGCTTAATGTTGAAAAACTAACAGTGGATTCCACCTGTTTCAAAATTCTTTTTGGTATTGATATAGTTTTGAACCTGCATGTTAAGCCTGCCAAGTATATAAAGTAATACTATTATTTCCGTTAAGAAATAAACAAACTATTTTATGCTTGATGAAGCTTTGAACTAGTTTATAGTTATTAGGTTATGCATGTTGAGGTTTTGTTAGGTTGTAATTGTTATTTTTATGCATTGAATATATATGCCTAGGTTTGTATTTTCTTTGTAATTAGTTTTAGTTGCCAAGATAAGAATGTTAATTCTTAGGTAATCTCTAGGGTTAGGCACGAAAAGACATAAGCACATAGCTCTATATGATGTTCATTAGGATGGAATAGGCATGTGAAAAAATATGATCTTTATTAGGATGGAATAGGAATGTGAAAAGAGGAACTCAACCTAAGGTAAAAACATGAGTATACACACAACTTAGTTAATAAGTATGTTAAAATTTATTAAGACATTTTCGATACTCCTTCCAAAAAATGATAATGGTGAAAAACCCAAGCCGTAAACCTGTTAATGCCACGACCGACCTTGAAGCAAATGATAATGGAAAATAACCTAAGTAGTAAGCCTACTAATGCCACAGCCAAAACAAGAATGTTAACTTCTGAATAGACCCGAGGAGGCCGAGGTCTTGTTGGCTCATTACTCCATCTAAACAAACAAATATTGAAACCAAAAACATGTTTTATCGAAACTTGATTGTAAAGGATTAGGTTTTATTGCCAAAACCCTCCATCCAGCGAGCATCCACCATGTCGATTCCACCTCTTTCAAAATTATTTTTGTTATTGATATAGTTTTGAACCTGCATGTTAACCCTGCCAAGTATATAAAGTAATACTATTATTTTTGATAAGAAATAAACAAACTATTTTATGCTTGTTGAAGCTTTGAACTAGTTTATAGTTATTAGCTTATGCATGTTGAGGTTTTGTTAGGTTGTAATTGTTATTTTTATGCATCGAATATATATGCCTAGGTTTGTATTTTCTTTGTAATTAGTTTTAGTTGCCAAGATAAGAATGTTAATTCTTAGGTAAGCTCTAGGGTTAACGTGGATAAGATCCATAGTTATAAATCATTGGAAGGTATTAGGGATTCTAGTACCAAAAATAACTAAAAGCATGTTTGGATAATCATACACAATCAATCATATCGTTCAAGTGTTTAGAACAAATAATCTCACTGTCAACTCAAATTGTTATCTAGGTAGAGTATTATTTTCTATAGGCATAGGATCTCTTCCACTTCAATAATCTAGACATTAAATATAATTTAAGGATCTTTTCTAGCTTAATCGTTTGGTCTTTCGAGTTCAATTTCTTACATCGTAAACCTGGAAGTAAGTTTTACCTATAAATCATTTACAAGCATTGGATCTGCGTTAACTTTGAGAAAGGATAAGTAATCCTTGGGCTAACCTTAAGCCCCCTTCAGTAATAAAAGAAATAACCATTAGAATCATACACATTCTTACCAACAAACCAATGATCAGAAATCAATAATTTGAAACTCATTAACTTTTGAAAACATTTTATTCAAGACTAAAAATCAATATAGATTGAATACGGTTAGTAACATGTGACCTACAAGTTAGTAAGTAAAATTTTGTAGCCTTTTAGTTACAGTTAACAAAAGAGAATTAACTCCTAAGTTTCTCTTGATATCTTGTCTTGTAATCTATCTGTTAAACTAGACTAAAGTTAATTATTAAACTAGCATTTTGACTATGATTTAGCATATAATATCACATAGAAAAATTTCAAATTTTTGTTAATTTTTGGAGATGTCACATATGGTATCAGAGCCCACGTTCAGACACTAGGCCTGAAGTGGCTCAGCACACGTAAACACAAATTAAATAGAAAGTATGGATACTGATTTATTATTTTAAATGTTGCTATACATAATATTTTCTAAATTATATTTGCAGGTATGGAAGGGCTCGAAGAGTATGCTAAAGAGAGGTCCCTGTTAAATGAACAAAATAATTTTGGAAAAGAACTTTTTAAAGAAGATATAACTAATAACTCATTTGAATTACTGCAAATAGTTAAGGATTTAAAAACTGAAATGGGGACCATTAAAAAAGAAAATGAGAGAATCCTAGGAGCTCACGAGGAGCTGAATCAAATACTGTTGGAAACGTTTTATAATGAAGAAAATAATAAAGAGATAGAATTTGACACTACGTCCTATCAACATAAGGGTAAAAAGTCAAAATACTCTAAAATCGAAAGCAGATCTTCTTATGAAATTAATGGTAATTGATACAGAAAGAAACACCAGTATTCTAGTGACAGTAATGAGAGTAATTATCGTTCTAGAAAGAAGAAGTACAAGCCCTATGAAGAGATTTTTGGGGAGTTAAAAAATATTAAACCACCAAATTTTAATGGAGAAACAGAAAAAGGAGAGGAAGCCGAAGCATGGCTATCCAAAATGAAAAATGACTTTTAGATGTATAATTATTCAAATTAGTTAAAAGCGAGGATGGAAATATATAATTTAACTGGAAAGGCCGACATCTAGTGGCAGGATATAAAATAAGTTAAGGGCATAAAAGAGAAGAATTTAAACTGGAGCACTTTTAAAAAGTACTTTAAAAAGAAATTTCTGTCAGAGCAATATTACGAGGAACGAGCTAAAGAATTTTATGACCTAAAGTTGGGAATTATGATTATGAAAGAGTTAAATAGTAATTTTGTAAGCTTACAACGATATGCGCCTTATATTGTTGATGAAAAACCCAAGATACAATGGTTTCTGAGTTGTTCACCTTTTCATATTAAGGAAAGAATTGAATATGATAATCCCAAAACCCTTGAAGAGGCCATGCAAAAAGCAAATTTTTGCTATGAGTAGAAACGGAAAAGAGAGAACATGCCAAACTGGAAAACAAAAAGGTCTAATAATTTTGAACAAAGAAAGAAATGTTTCACACCTAATTAGAATTTTGGGCATAATAACTCACAAGATTTTTCTAACAAAAATTTTCAAGGAAATAATTGAAAAAGTAACTCACAGCAAAACCCTACCATCACAAGAAATAAAGAATAAATACAAATAATCACAGTAACTATGTTAAAAATAACAAACGTAAGGAAGAGGTAAAATGTTGGGAATGCCAGGGACCTCACTATGCATCAGCCTGTCCTAACAAGAAGAAGATTGTCAACAACATTCATGTTGTGCAGGAAGATACAACGTTGGTGATTTAGCAAGAAGGATGCCCAGAATCAATGCAACGTTGGAAAATAGAGAGGCTGAATATCAGACTTCCATGGTGGAAGTAGAATGTATGCTCAACCATAAACCTATTTCTATTTTAATTGACCCATGGGATAGCTTGAGTTATGTCTCTCCTAGTTTAGTAGATAAAAGTAAACTACCAGTAGAGAAATTTGCAAAATCATGGCTGGTTCAATTAGCTACAAGAGAAAAAATGAAAGTAATTGATTTTGTGAAAGATTGTACATTATTTATGAATCAGTTTGAAACTTCTGTAATGTTGAATGTACTTCCATTAGGTTCCTATGATGTATTAATTGGAATGGATTGGTTGGAAAAGCATTGATTAGTGTAAAATTAATTTGATAAAACTTTTACATGTTTAAATAACAAAGGAGAAATGGTAACAGTAAAAGGAATCCCTAGGAAAACAACAATCTGACAGGTTTTTTCCTTACAACTAAAAAGGGTTGTCTAGAAGGGATGTAAAGTTTTTGTTGTAACTATAACTAATGAAGAACACATTAATAAAGAATACAAACTATAATTAGAAGATATACCAATTCTGAGAGGTTATTCGGATGTATTTCCAGAGGAAATTCCGGGGTTGGCATCAAAAAGGGAGCTGGATTTCACTATTGAGCTGGTACCTGGTGCGGTGCCTAACTCAAAATATCCTTTTAAGATGAACATCCTAGAGCTTAATGAACCAAAATCCCAATTAAAAGAACTGATAGATAAAAAGTATATAATACCAAGTGTGTCTCCTTGGGGAGCACCGGTATTTTTTGTTAAAAAAATGACGATACTCTGCACTTATGCATTGAATACCCTCAACTTAATAAGATGACAATTAAAAATAGATACATGTTGCCCCGCATAGATGACCTATTCGATCATTCATGCGGAACAACAATATTTTAAAAAATTAACTTAAGATTCGGTTATCATCAAGTTTAGATTAAGGATGGGGATATTTTCAAGATGACTCTTAGGACCCTATATAGTCACTATGAGTTCGTTGCCATGCCATTTGGGCTAACTAATACCCCGACAATCTTCATGTGTTTAACGAAAAACATATTACATAATTTTTTAGATAATTTTGTAGTAGTATTTATTGATGATATTCTAATCTATTCTAAGACTAAAGAAGAGTGCGAGGAACATTTAAAAATCATTTTCCAAGTGTTAAGGGAACATGAGCTTTATGCCAAGTTTAGTAAATTCGACTTCTTCAAAGATAAAATACAATACTTAGGTCACGTAATAACTAAAGATGAGATCTCAGTTGACCTAGATAAGATAAAATCAATTAATAAATGGCTGGTCCCAAAGGATGTGTCTAATGTACGTATTCATGGGGATCACCGGGTATTATTGAAGGTTCATTGAGATTTTCTCAAGGATCGTGAATCCGATAACTTATCTACAGAAGAAGGGGAAGAAATTTGTATGGGATAAAAAATGTGACGAGATTTTTAAGAAATTAAAAGAATTATTAATTACTGCATTGATTTTAAGTATTGGAGATCCTAACAAGGACTTTGTTGTATGCACTGATGCATGCAACGATGGCCTTGGTGGGGTCTCAACTTAGGAAGGACACATAATAGCATACGAGTCCAGGAAACTTAAAATTCACAAGAAAAATTACACTACTTATGATCTAGAATTGGTTGTCATGATACATGCATTAAAGATGTGGCACCATCACTTGATTGGGAGAAAATTTATTTTAATGAGTATGATTTCCTTAGTGAGTATGATTTTGAGATCCAACATATCAAGGGGAAGGATGTAGTGCCCCATTTTGTTAGACTCTTTTATTATTCAACTATATTATTATTTGAGGGCATTTTATCACAAATGACCCGGCTAAATTTTGAAATATATGTTTTGATCATGTTGATACATTTGGGTACTCATGGATAAATGAAATTTTGTAATACAACATTGTACTCCCTTGTTGGACAGACTATTTCAAGTGTTAAAATATGTTATGGTTTCAGGGCATTTTGAGTACAAACGGCCCGGTTTAATATGATGAATTAAAACGACTTATATATGTATTGATTGTTGTGTCACAATGATTGTTTATGAATGAATGGACATTGGTAGATAGATTTATATAATGCGATATGATTGATCTTATAATGTGTGAATGAAATATATGAACAATTTTCATTTCTTACAATATATTGGTAGATGCTTTGACAGTTTTCTAGTGTGACAGGGACCCAACTATGCAATGACACAAGGTGGTGTCAATGCCACATGAAGTTCAGTTTGATTATAAATAGGATATCAGGTGATACAATTTATTTTAATAATATTTTGATTAAATTGTGTAGTAAGATTAATGCACACGGTTTTCATGTGTGCAGGCACATGATCTTGGTTCCCAATTGATCCACAAAGGATGATGGGGTTGTATGGAAGAAAGTACCGGTATGGTTAGCACATATTTTCCATGTGGCAGGTTGAAAAGCGAGAGAGGCTTTTACCTGCAAGAGGCATGCTGCCGTGAGGGTAGGCCGTGGACTTGGTCACTCACGAGGATTAACTGAGGGGCACGCAATGAGGTGTTGGCCTTATTCCTCATTAACCATGAGTCTCTCTACAGCGTGGATTGGACTGAGTTAACATGGTCTCAGCCATCGCACTAACTCCCCACCATGGAAAGTGGGATATTTGAAGGGCATGAAGACGATCATGGCACCCTTGATATCACCTGGAGAAACAAAAGAAATTATTAAACTATAAGGTTGTAAATAAGTAATAACTAAACGATAAACTTATGACTTGAAAATAAAGTAATGGAAAGTGCAACCTTATGAAATAAAAAATAAAAAATAAAAAATAAAAAAAATAAAAATAAAAATGAAAAGAAATCATGATAAACAAAATAAAAGAAGATTCTAAATATTAACACATTGCACACACGAAAATAGCAAATCAAAAGCAAAAATCAGGAATCATATAAATGAAATTTAGGAATGGTTAAGTAAATAAATCCTAAATTAGCACATTGCATAAATGAATATGACATTACATAAATGCATATGACAAAAGATCCGTTGAAATAAAACAAAAATGAATTCAAATAAGAATAAAAAAATAATAACAATAATAATAATTTTACATTATGAAAACGATATAAATAAAGGGGTAGGGTTTGAGTATGGGGATGCTTTTTACCCTAATGTTGGACGGATGAGAGAATGCAGAAGTGGATGGTGGCTGTAGAGAGTTTGGTTCATTAGGTGTGAAGGGGGTTGAGAGGCCTTTAGTGATTCTACACACGCTGATCGTGCTAGGGTACTTCTTCTTGCAACCCCATTCAGCTCGGGGGTCCTTGGGGAAGGAGAGTACCCATTGGAATAGTAGGGAGGTCAACCGATGGATCTCTTGTGATTGGGAACCGATCGAAATTCATGGGAACCTGGCAAAGTTCGTGGTGCGGAAACCTCAGAAAGAACAAGCCTGCACAAGGAAACTCAGGTTTTTATGGATTCTTAAATTGTTGTTATAACTTCGATTCCTAAAATGTATTGTTAAAGATCCATGAATGGGCATTTGAATTTTATTGCAGACCCATGTCTTATTTCTTTATAGATTTGGATTGTATTTCAGATCTGTTTCTGTAGTTTATTTTAGAACTGGATCTTTATTTTAGATTTGTGCTGCATTTTATTACAGATCTAGAGTTATATATTTCATTCTAGATCTGGATTTATATTCTAAGATATGTGTTTGTATTTTATTACAGATCTAGATTTCTATTTAGATCTGTATGTATTTCCTTATAAATTTGGAATATATCTTATCTTAGACCGGGACATGTATTTCAGACCTGTCTCTATTTCATTATAAAACTGGATTTATAGATTAATTATTAGATCTGTGTTTTTTTTTCCTTTTCTGCCTAAACCGAACGATGATGCCTGATAGATTTGAGTTTTCTTCATTTCCTTGCACTACCTGCGAGGCAGTACACACTAATCCAAATATTATTATATGGACCTGCAATCGCATCCCATATTCAATAGATGCATCCTTGTACGCCAGATTACCCTACAGGCGCGTCTTCTTTTACACCGATTCTGTGTTCAATCATTGTATGGGTTGAGGTCCTAAAGAAAATTTCCAATTTCAAAATGACATGTGAATTGGTATCACCATTATCTCGAAGGTTGAACTCTTAATAATAAATGAATCAGAGAAGACAGCAAGCTACACGCATTTTCTTCTCTGTTCAACCCGTTAATTATGAGTATGATTTTTCTGACAAAAAAATTTCTGATATCTCGTTTCTGCAGTCAAGTAAATCACCAAATTGGTTTATAAATCTTTGAGTTACAGGATTTGAACTAAACATATTATTTCTCATAATTTATTCAACAATGAACATTTTCTACTTCTAATACCATCGACAGAGTATATTATTAATGGAGGAAAAGACAAAGTTAATAGCTGTAGCAAAGCTTGGCCTGTTTCTGCCGCAGTAGAGCAGGATTGGAACGAGGACCGCCCGAACTAGAACTTGATATATTCTCTTGTCGTGGTCTCATTTTATAAGTTTGCAGATTTTCTAGACCACGCAGAGATGCGCAGCCCTCTGAGGGAGCTATGTCCACAATTATGATGCCCATTGTAACGATTGTCTCCTGATCACGATTTGATGCGATTTAAAACTACGACTATGAATTGTGATTGCTTAATGGCCTCCTACTACAGCAAAATTCTCTTGAGAAGTATGTCCAGCTGATGTCTTCTCATCAAAGAATGATGACTATCAATTACTGATAGGCATGGCTGCTAACTATGGAAGAGTTGATTTCAGAGTACAGAAGGCACAGTCATAGTATTGCATGGGGTACTGACAATGCACAACTCATCTTTCCAAGTTGATTCCTTATTTTTAGGGATAGGAGCACGGACATATTTATTTAAGAATACATTTTCCAGGACATTGTACCTCCAAAATATAATTTCTCTGCACTTCTGACCAAAGTATCAAAGTATAATGGATTTTATATATTTAGCACAGGGCTGCTGATTATGGCAGTGCTAATTATAACATATATCAAGCATTACCATCAGCATAAAATCCACCACACTAAACATTCACATTCCATGTATTACTGTCATATTCCCCAGTATATTCCCTTTATTACGCTCTCCTTGCTTTACATATTTCTCTGCATGCAATACGGTTCGACGTGGACCTAACTCGTGTTTCCTTATATAACTATCAGGGCTGAATCTCAATCTAAAGTTGATGTTTTCTTAGATAATGCACAGATAATGAGAATGAAGCCTTTCAATGGTTGATTCGCGAACCATGGGCAGCTGGTGAAGCAAGAAGCATGTGGAAATACAAGCTGTTGAAATGAGACACGAGAAGGAAATCTTAAAAAGATAAAAGAAAAGGTTCATAATTATATTTCATTAAAGCAAATTCATAATTTCCACACTACAAGGAAATCTTAAAATGATAAGAGAAAAGGATCATAATTAAATACCATTAAAGCAAATTCTTCTGAATGCAAAGTTGAAAAGGATCATAATTAAATTTCATGAAAGCAAATTCTTTTTAATGCAAAGTTTTTTTTTTTGGGTTAAAATTGAATAGGTTGATTATCGTTGCAAAATTAATTATCTTGATTGGTAATATTTAGAAAAAAAAATTAGTAAAATATTGAATAATTTAAATTCAAAATTATTTACATTTTATTCATAAATATAAAAATGATCAATTAATCTTGCATGCTTTTTTTTTTTTAAAGTATGTGTATTTTCCTTGTTAATAGACCTTGGGATTATAGAGAGAGTGTTACACAATGGTATCAGAGCATGGTTCTAACTCTAGGACCTTGGGCTCATTGCTCTTTAAGTTATTTTTGTTTATCTATTTATTTATTTATTTATTTTATGTAGTGATTGGAAACTAATACATGAACTATTTACCGTGCAAACTCAAGAAGCATGGATGCTAGGGGAAGAAGAGGAAGGAGAGGTAGAGGTGCTAGAGGGCGTGGTACACCACCTCTTTTGCAGCCTTCGCCTCCATGTGATCCACCATCAGTGGAAGAACCGACCCATATACCTGCAGGTGAAGTGATGAATATGATGCGTTCATTCCAGCGGATGTTTGAGGCATTGATTAGTCGGTTAGACCGAGAGGATAGAGATGCCATAGCACTTGTAGAAGGATCTCAGTAACCGCCGAAGGAAAATGCTCAAAGAGAACTTGAGAAGGTGAAATTTCCAGAATTTTGGGGCGCACTTGATGGCATTGCAGCTGAGGCATGGCTTGAGAACATGTCCATGTGCTTTGCATTACATGATTATACCTCAAACATGAAAGTGCGCATGGCAATATTGCAACTTAAGGGAAGCGCACTGCTATGGTGGAAGACCTTGTTGCCGCAGCTTGGAATTGAAATAACAGAGGTCTCTTGGGAAATATTTGAAGAACGTTTTCGAGAACGTTACCTATCTGAAGAGTTTATTGAAAGACAATTGAATGAATTCAATTCCTTGAGGCAAGGAGGTCGATCAGTCCCAAAGTATGAAGATAAATTTATGGAACTATTGAGGTATGCTCCACATTTGAGTACGGAGAAGTTGCGAGTAAATAAATTTGTGTATGGGCTCAACTTCAACATCAGGGCAAAAGTACGTATTTTGATGCCACGTACCTTGCACAAAGGAGTGCAAAAAGCTATCATAGCTGAGGAAGAGTCTGTAGGAGGTGGGAAGTCTCGACCACCTCGACCTTCAGGAGCAATGGTACAGAGACCAGGAATACAGTCAGCTATTGCTTCGAGACCAGCAACCGGACGCCAAAATTCATTTAAAAGTCCCACAGCAGGGAGTCAGAGACGTGCACCCGGTGGCCAAAGACCACCATATAGGCCACCAATGCAGACACAATATCAGAGTGGAAATCCAGTAGCGCAACGCCCCTAGTATAGCAGTGGATCTACTTTTACTCAATCGAGTGTCCAGAGGTCAGCCCCAAAAAGGGTGTGTTGGACTTGTGGAGAACCACATTTCCAGAGAGACTGTCCACAAGCCAAGATAGATTCTAGTCAGGGAAAGGGACAGACTACAGTTGGAGACTTGGGAAAGGCTCACTGAATCCATGCCACAGTCAACAACCGCCAGGCAGAACATCAGTCCACCGTTCTAGAGGCGACATGTAAAATAAATGGTATGGAATTTTCTCTTTTACTAGACCCAGGAGCAACTGAAAGTTTTATTTCTTATGAAGCATTGTCTAGATGTAAGGTGATGGCAAGCAAGCAAGATGATTTCAACATATTCGAAATGGCATCAGGTATCACTCAAAGAGTAGGAGAATTGGTCAAGGATTGTGAGGTAGACTTGGGCATGTGTGTTACAAAAGTATCCCTTTATGCTACAGCATTAGGATCCTATGATATTATCTTAGGGATGGATTGGTTAGAAACCCATTCAGCTATGTTAGACTGTAAGGAGAAAAAGCTAATATTCATAGATGATTTCGAGCATAAGAGAATCCTAATAGGGAATAGAAGAGGGGTATCATTAAGGTTTATTTCAGCATTGCAATTGAAAAAGAGCATGTGTAAGGGATGTGAGTTGTATGCGGTGGTAGTGATGAATAACAAGAAAGATACTGTCGATGTAAGTCAACACCCCATACTGTCCCAGTTTGCGGATGTATTCCCTGAAGAATTACCCGGATTACCACCTAAGAGGGATATTGAGTTCACTATCAAACTTAAGCCAGGAACCGAAGCTATATCTAGAGTACCCTATCATATGACGACACCTGAGTTACAAGAATTGCAGGTACAACTTCAAGAGCTTTTAGATTTATGTTTCATTCTCCCTAGTATATCACCTTGGGGAGCACCAGTGATATTCGTGAAGAAGAAGGATGGTTCATGGAGACTTTGCATTGACTATCGTCAATTGAACAAAGCAACCATAAGGAATCAATATCCCTTACCAAGAATTGACAATCTGTTTGATCAGATGAAAGGGGCAACAATATTTTCGAAAATAGATCTAAGGTCGGGATACCATCAACTAATAATCAGAGAAGAAGATGTACCAAAGACTGCATTTAAAACTCGATATGGACATTTCGAGTTTGTTGTAGTACCCTTTGGGTTGACAAATGCACCTGGAGTTTTCATGAACTTGATGAATAATGTATTCAGAGAGTAATTGGATAAATTTGTACAAGTGTTTTTAGATGATATCCTTATTTACTCAAGGACGCAAGAAGAGCATGAAGAGCATTTAAGACTTGTGTTGTAGTGTTTGAGAGAGCGCAAGCTATACGCCAAATTGTCAAAGTGTTCCTTCTTCCAGCCAGAGATTCATTATTTAGGACATGTTATAACTAGGGATGGTATAGCGGTGGATCCTGCAAAGGTTGAGGCCATTCTTGAATGGCCAGCACCGAAAAATGTACATGAGGTGCGTAGTTTTATGGGATTAGCAGGGTATTATAGAAGATTTGTAGAAGGATTCTCAAAAATTGCAATCCCAATTACAGAGTTACAAAAGAAGAACAAGAAGTTCTTATGGACGAAACGATGTGAGGAGGCATTCGCAAATCTTAAGTAGTTGTTAACGACGGCTCCAGTTCTTAAAGTACCAAATATGGATAAAGACTTCTTAGTGTGTACTGATGCATCGAAAGAAGGTCTAGGAGATGTTTTGATGGAAGAAGGTAGGGTGATAGCTTACTCTTCAAGGAAACTTAGACCTCATGAGGAGAACTATGCAACGCATGATTTAGATCTTTCCGCTGTGGTTTATGCTTTGCGCTTATGGAGACATTATCTGGTAGGAAGGAAATTTGAGTTAAAGACAGATCACCATGGGCTACAATATATTTTTACCCAAAGCGACCTCAATGCTAGACAAAGGAGGTGGTTTGAATTAATGAGCGAATATGATTTTGAAATATCGTACATCAAGGGGACGATGAATAAGGTGGCAGATGCTTTAAGCCGAAGGCCTCGTATCTTTTCCCTAGTTCCCTTAAAAACAAATTTACGGGAAAAGATATTGAAATTACAATTGGAAGATGAGTGGTATAGAGAGGTTAAGACCGAGTTAGAAAATGAGGCATCGAAGAACCCAAAGTATGAAGGGTATGAGTTTGAGGAAGATGGATTATTGTGATATAACAAGAGACTCTATGTACCATTCAATGAAGAAGTTCGAAATTTGATCTTGTCAGAAGCTCACAGGGCTGTGTATATGGCACATCCTGGGGTTAAGAAGATGTACGCAGATTTAAAACCGTTATTTTATTGGAGTGGAATGAAGAAGGATGTAGTTAGCTTTGTGGCAAGGTGCCTAGAATGTCAACTAGTCAAGGCTAAGCATAGGCATCCTGCGGGATTACTACAACCACATGTAATCCTATAATCAAAATGGGAGGTTATATCAATGGATTTTATTGTTGGGTTACCAATGACAGCAAGAAGACATGACTCTATTTTTGTGGTCGTAGATACTTTAACTAAGAGTGCGCATTTTGTACCTGTAAATACTACCTATCAAGCACCAGAGATTGTAAGAGTATTTATAAATGAAATTGTGAGGTTACATGGTGTACCTCGCAAGATAATTTCAGATAGAGGGCTAGTATTCACTGGAAGGTTTTGGACAAGTTTCCAAGCCGCTTTGGGGACAAGGATAAATTTTAGTACATCATATCACCCTGAGACGGATGGCCAGACAAAAAGGGTGAACCAAGTCTTGGAAGACATGTTACGTATGTATGTGATGGATCAACAAAAGCGTTGGGAGGAATATTTACCTTTGGTTGAGTTTGCTTACAACAATAGTTATCAAAGCTCTATTAAGATGGCACTGATTGATTTCTTATATGGGAGGCCGTGTAGAACCCCATTGAGTTGGGATCGTCTGGAAGATAGAGTCCTTGTAGGACCAGAATTTATTCAAGAAATGGAAGAACAGATGACAACTATTCATGCACAGTTAAAGGAAGCACAGGATAGACAAAAGAGCTATGCTGATGCACATAGAATCGATAGGAGTTATGAAGTAGGTGATAAAGTATTCCTTCGGGTTAGGCCACAAAAGAGCTCAATTAAATTTGGGAAGGGGGCTAAATTATCACCGCGATTTGTAGGACCATTTGTGATACTCGAGAAGTTGGGACCGGTTGCCTATCGTCTTGCATTGCCATCATCATTGAGTCATATGCATAATGTTTTTCATGTTTCTATTTTGTGTCATTATATTTCAGATCCTTCTCATATTATAAATTTGAGTAACTTGCAGATATCGGACGATGGGGTCTTGAAGTCTGAACCGATCCATATACTAGACCGACGAACTCGACAGATTCGGCGTCGATTAGTCGACCAGGTAAAGGTCCAATGGGATAACTACAGTTCTAACTCAGCTACTTGGGAGGATGCATCCGAGATGCACCAGCAGTTTCCTTA
Source organism: Pseudotsuga menziesii (assembly GCA_001517045.1). Lineage (NCBI taxonomy): Eukaryota > Viridiplantae > Streptophyta > Pinopsida > Pinales > Pinaceae > Pseudotsuga > Pseudotsuga menziesii. The sequence continues at coordinate 45,881 of LPNX010974202.1, forward strand.
CTTGTTTTGAAAACTTCGGGATGAAGTTTCTTGAAGAGGGGGTGTATGTAGTGCCCCATTTTGTTAGACTCTTTTATTATTAAACTATATTATTATTTGAGGGCATTTTATCACAAATGACCCAGTTAAATTTTGAAATATATGTTTTGATCATGTTGATACATTTGGGTACTCATGGATAAATGAAATTTTGTAATAAAACATTGTACTTCCTTGTTGGACAGACTATTTCAAGTGTTAAACTATGTTATGGTTTCAGGGCATTTTGAGTACAAACGGCCCAGTTTAATACGATGAATTAAAACGAGTTATATATGTATTGATTGTTGTGTCACAATGATTGCTTATGAATGAATGGACATTGGTAGATAGATTTATATAATGCGATATGATTGATCTTATAATGTGTGAATGAAATATATGAACAATTTTAATTTATTACAATATATTGGTAGATGCTTTGATAGTTTTCTAGTGTGACAGGGACCCAACTACGCAATGACACAAGGTGGTGTCAAAGCCACATGAAGTTCAGTTTGAGTATAAACAGGATATTAGGTGATACAATTTATTTTAATAATATTTTGATTAAATTGTGTAGTATGATTAATGCACCTGGTTTTCATGTGTGCAGGCACATGATCTTGGTTCCCAATCGATCCACAAAGGATGATGGGGTTGTACGGAAGAAAGTACCTGTATGGTTAGCACATATTTTCCATGTGGCAGGTTGAAAAGCGAGAGAGGATTTTACCTGCAAGAGGCATGCTGCCGTGAGGGTAGGCCGCCGACTCGGTCACTCACGAAGATTAACTGAGGGGCGCGCAATGAGGTGTTGGCCTTATTCCTCAGTAACCATGAGTCTCTCTACAGCGTGGATTGGACTGAGTTAACATGGTCTCAGCCATCGTACTAACTCCCCACCACGGAAAGTGGGATATTTGAAGGGCATGAAGACGATCATGGCACCCTTGATATCACCTGGAGAACAAAAGAAATTATTAAACTATAAGGTTGTAAATAAGTAATAACTAAATGATAAACTTATGACTTGAAAATAAAGTAATGGAAAGTGCAACCTTATGAAATAAAAATAAAAATAAAAAAATAAAAAAAATAAAAATAAAAATGAAAAGAAATCATGATAAACAAAATAAAAGAAGATTCTAAATATTAACACATTGCACACACGAAAATAGCAAATCAAAAGCAAAAATCTAGGAATCATATAAATGAAATTTAAGAATGGTTAAGTAAAGAAATCTTAAATTAGCAGATTGCATATATGAATATGACATTGCATAAATGCATATAACAAAAGATCCGTTGAAATAAAACAAAAATGAATTCAAATAAGAATAAAAAAATAATCACAATAATAATAATTTTACATTATGAAAATGATATAAATAAAGGGGTAGGGTTTGAGTATGGGGATGCTTTTTACCCTAATGTTGGACGGATGAGAGAATGCAGAAGCGGATGGTGGCTGTAGAGAGTTTGGTTCATCAGGTGTGAAGGGGGTTGGGAGGCCCTTAGTGATTCTACACATGATGATTGTGCTAGGGTACTTCTTCCTGCGACCCCATTCAGCTCATGGGTCCTTGGGGAAGGAGAGTACCCATTGGAATGGTAGGGAGGTCAACCGGTGGATCTCTTGTGATTGGGAACTGATCGACGTTCATGGGAACCTAGAAAAATTCGTGGTGCGGAAACCTCCAAAAGAACAAGCCTGCACAAGGAAACTCAGGTTTTTATGGATTGTTAAATTGTTGTTATAACTTTGATTCCTGAAATGTATTGTTAAAGATCCATGAATGGGCATTTGAATTTTATCGTAGACCCATGTCTTATTTTTTTATAGATCTAGATTGTATTTCAGATCTGTTTCTGTAGTTTATTTTAGAACTGGATCTTTATTTTAGATTTTTGCTTGCATTTTATTACAGATCTAGAATTATATATTTCATTCTAGATCTGGATTTATATTCTAAGATATGTGTTTGTATTTTATTACAGATCTAGATTTCTATTTAGATCTATATGTATTTCCTTATAAATTTGGAATATATCTTATGTTAGACCCGGACATGTATTTCAGACCTGTCTCTATTTCATCATAAAACTGGACTTATAGATTAATTATTAGATCTGTGTTTTTTTTTCCTTTTCTGCCTAAACCGAACGATGATGCCTGATAGATCTGAGTTTTCTTCATTTCCTTGCACTACCTGCGAGGCAGTACACACTAATCCAAATATTATTATATGGACCTGCAATCGCATCCCATATTCAATAGATGTGTCCTTGTACGCCAGATTACCCTACAGGTGCGTCTTCTTTTACATAGATTCTGTGTTCAATCATTGTATGGGTTGAGGTCCTAAAGAAAATTTCCAATTTCAAAACGACATGTGAATTGGTATCACCATTATCTCGAAGGTTGAACTCTTAATAATAAATGAATCAGAGAAGATACCAAGCTACACACATTTTCTTCTCTGTTCAACCCGTTAATTATGAGTATGATTTTTCTGACAAAACAATTTCCGATATCTCTTTTCTGCAGTCAATCACCAAATTGGTTTATAAATCTTTGAGTTACAGGATTCAAACTAAAAATATTATTTCTCATAATTTATTCAACAATGAACATTTTCTACTTCTGATTCCATCAACAGAGTATATTATTAATGGAGGAAAAGACCAGGTTAATAGCTGCAGCAAAGCTTGGCCTGTTTCTGCCGTAGTAGAGCAGGGTTGGAACGAGGACTGCCCAAACGAGAACTTGATATATTCTCTTGTCATGGTCTCATTTTATAAGTTTGCATATTTTATAGACAAGGCGGAGATGCGCAGCCCTCTGAGGGAGCTATATCCACGATTATGATGCCCATTGTAACGATTGTCTCCTGATCACGATTTGATGCAATTTAAAACTACGACTATGAATTCTGATTGCTTAATGGCCTCCTACTACAGCAAAATTCTCTTGAGAAGTATGTCCAGCTGATGTCTTCTCATCAAAGAACGATGACTATCAATTACTGATAGGCATGGCTACTAACTATGGAAGAGTTGATTTCAGAGGACAGAAGGAACAGTCATAGTATTGCATGGGGTACTGACAATGCACAACTCATCTTTCCAAGTTGATTCCTTATTTTTAGGGATAGGAGCACAGACATATTTATTTAAGAATGCATTTCTAGGACATTGTACCTCCAAAATATAATTTCTCTGCACTTCTGACTAAAGTATCAAATTATAATGGATTTTATATATTTAGCATAGGGCTGCTGATTATGGCAGTGCTAATTATAACATATATCAAGCATTACCATCAGCGTAAAATATGCCACACTAAACATTCACATTCCATGTATTACTGTCATATTCCCCAGTATATTCCCTGTATTACGCTCTCCTTGCTTTACATATTTCTCTGCATGTAATACGGTTCGACGTGGACCCAACTCTTGTTTCCTTATATAACTATCAAGGCCGAATCTTAGTCTAAAGTTGATGTTTTCTTAGATAATGCACAGATAATGTGAATTAATCCTTTCAATGGTTGATTCGCGAACCATGGGCAGCTGGTGAAGCAAGAAGCATGTGGAAATACAAGCTGTTGAAATGAGACACGGGAAGGAAATCTTAAAAAGATAAAAGAAAAGGTTCATAATTATATTTCATTAAAGCAAATTCATAATTTCCACACTACAAGGAAATATTAAAATGATAAGAGAAAAGGATAATAACTAAATATCATTAAAGCAAATTCTTCTTAATGCAAAGTTGAAAAGGATCATAATTAAATTTCATGAAAGCAAATTCTTTTTAATGCAAAGTTTTTTTTTTTGGGTTAAAATTGAATAGGTTGATTATCATTGCAAAATTAATTATCTTGATTGGTAATATTTAGAAAAAAAAAATTTAGTAAAATATTGAATAATTTAAATTCAAAATTATTTACATTTTATTCATAAATATAAAAATGATCAATTAAGCTTGCATGCTTTTAAAAAAAAAAAGTATGTGTATTTTCCTTGTTAATAGACCTTGGGATGATAGAGAGAGCGTTACAAAGAAAAATAAAGTAGTTGATGCTTTGAGCAGAAATTTAAGATTAAATTTTATGGCAGCAATCAGTACTTACAAAATAGATTTAGAAGATCAGCTCGAAGGAGTAAAACTAGAAATATGAAATTATCAACATTGATTTCATTACAGGTTTTCCTAGAAATCAGAGCGAGAATGATTCTATAATGGTATTTGTTGACAAACTCAGCAAGGAAACATATTTTATACCAGTAAAGACCACTCATAAGGCTACTAACATTGCTGAAATATTTATGAAACAAATTTTTCGTTTGCCTAGAATACCAAAATTTATAATTTTTGTCAGGGACTCTAAATTCATGGGAAACTTCTGGAAATCTTTATTTAAAGGCTTAAGTACTAATTTGATATTCAGTATATCTTTCTATCCGCTAACGGATGGACAGACAGAAAGTGTAAATCAAAATTTGAGAGATATGTTAAGGATGTACGTTAGAGAACAACCAAGTAAATGGGAGGACTACTTACACCTGATTGAGTTTACATACAACAACCATTACCAAGCTTCATTAAAAATTCATCCCATTTGAAATTATGTATGGTAAAAAATGCAATACTCCCATCTCATGGAGTAACCCCATTGACAGGTTAATACTAGGACCTAAGTTATTAAAGGAAATGGACTTAACTATGAAGTAGGTATGAGGCAATTTAAAGGTTGCACAAGATAGGCAGAAGAGTCAAGCAGATCTCAAACGAACTTAGAAAGAGTTCCAGGTGGGAAAACATGTTTTCATTAAGGTAAGAACTAAAAAAAACTCCTTAAAATTATGGTATTGTGCTAAGATAGGACCCAGATACTATGTTCCTTTCGAAATATTTTCCATAGTTGGACCGGTGGCATACCAATTGGCCTTACCACTGAATTTTAAAGTTCATAATTTTTTTCATATTTTTGTTTTAAAAATATATGTACACGATGCTACTCATGTGATAAATTGGAATGATGTACAAGTGGAGCCTGAAGGATATTTTCTGGTCGAACCAAACTGTATCCTCGACAAGAAAGAGATCTTCCTTCGGAATCACACCATGGTATAGGTGAAGGTGCAATGGAAGCACCTTAGTCCAGAAGAAGAAACCTAGGAATTAAAGAGTCATATGCGGGCAGCATATCCAATTATTTTCCAGGGAATCTCTAAGGATGATGAATAAAGCAACATCGAGGATGATGTTGGACTTAAAGGGGGCTGTATGTCACGTACCCCAATTTCAATAACATTTTATGTTTAAGAAAACATTATATTTTACTTTTATTGTAAATTTTATGACTATTGACCAAGTGGGCTCAAGGATGACTGTAATTAATTATGTTGAATATTTTATTATTTAATAAATAAGAGATGAGAAAAATATCCTAAGGAGGCGGTTGAATGAGTGTCCATTGACCCACTAGGAGGAATATACTGGGGTGAGAGACAACTGACACATGGAAGCATCCTCAATCACTTCTAGCTGTTGCAGTGGGCAACTTCCCTGGTTTTTTTGTCATGTTCCCCAAGAAAGTGGAACAGAGCAAGTGGCTCATTAATTGAAAAACTGACCAAAAAAACCTAGGCATGCATATATCTATCCATCAAATTCAACAGGAATTTTTTCATTCTTTACCTTGTGAAATTTCTTAAGTTCAGAAAGGAGAACAAGAGATTTGATGAGGGGAAAGTTAGAAGTGGTTTGATTTTTAAGACTGCTTTAAGAACTAGTGCATCTTGATAGCTAAGTTCTTACTGTTGAGGAAAGAAGTACTATTGTTAAGTACTCCAGTTGAGTTGCAGGGGTATTTAATCCCATTTCTTCACACGGTGCATTCATCTTGGTGGATTAGTGGACATTATTGGGGGTCCTAAGAGAATAATTTCAGGTATCTTCAGGAAAAGGTTGGGTGGAATGGGCTCTGTGGGTTGTTTGTCTTTCTACAATTTACCAGGTCACATTGTGTTATCTTATTTATTTCTATCCAAACAAATTACTGAAATGAAAGCAGTCATGTTTAGTTTTTCTATTAGTACTTAGATATTTTGAATCTGTTAGTAGAATTCTTAAGTATGCATTTAATTAGGAAAGTTTACCTGTAAATGATTATATGAATAAATGAACCTAGAATTAGAAATGATTGATTAATGAGTAAAATGCCTTTCTGCATTTTTTCACTCATATTACGATGAAGTACTCTAGTAAAGAAGGTTTATTTGCAGGTAAATAGGAATGATTTTACTTGGATAAAATGATCCGAAACTGTGATCGAATTGAAGAGTTTACATATATTCCATTATAGTAAGCTTTTGTCACGCGATCATTAAACTGTGAATAGTATAACACGATAAAAATTAGTGTAATACAAACTATTGATTTACACTTAGTAAAGAAAAACCATTAATCATTCTAATGCTAAATGCCTAAATTATAAACAACTATTCTAGTTATATTACAATGAATAAAGCACAGTTAAATGATTTACCATCTATTTTTACTTTAGTACCAACCTCAAACTAATTTTTTTACCATCTAGCACAGAATTTCATGATGTTCAGTCAAAAGACTGATTTTTGGTTAGAAGTATAATACGTATTGTATTATAGTACCATAAGTACTTAGGAAACAAAACAGTAAACATACAGTATAACAATAATACTATTATTAACATTGTAAACTAATCTTCTAAAACCCTACTCATTAATACAATACTTTATATCCATTTACAAAACAACAAGATTACCACAGCTAGCAATTAATTTAAAATAGTCAACTATATATTTAAGATGAGTTCCACTTCTTATCTCTTAAAATATTTATCCAACAGCTGAATAAGACGAAGGATAAATTCCATCTCTTCCAATTAAAATGAAGACTTTTACTTTTTAACTATTGTTTATACCAAAAAAATTGAATATTTGTAGATATCCTAAATATCAAAACTGCTTAATAAAAAAAAACCCTAGGTTGACCCCCTTATGGTATAGATTGCACTATTAGAATCATAATAACTAATTTGTTAATGGATTTAACCAATTTGTAGCCGTATCATAATATAAAACTAATGATTTCAATAAGAGAAAAACTATTTACCAAGCTTAATGCACGGTGCAATCAAAATTGCAAGGGGAAAACAAATGCTAACAAGTATTTACATTTTGGTTGTAAGCTTTACCTTTTAGAAACAAAATAATTATAACAGTTGTTTAATTTATCAAGAAATTAACCAACGGTCACCACATTGTCTTACTCATTATACCAAAATGCCTTAACTGTCCATGGGTTCGAAGATGCTACAGTTGTTGAGCAAGAGGCAGAGGAAACTTTCAAATAAAGTACTTATAGCATGAACAACGAATACAAAATTATGGAACAATATTTTTTTATTTACCCTAAACCATTTATTACAAGAGTCGTAGCTCACTTGTGAAACCGTAAGCGTTATCACTAAAAATGACCATATGTCCTCTACCATTTCTCCAAAAAAAACAACATTTGACCACAAGTAAATTTGAATGATGTAGTAACATTATACAACAACCATTTGATATCTTATTCCACACACACCAACAATGAAGGGTACATCGGGGTTGGGACCGAGGCTTACCTGATCCTATCATACTCACACCTTTCACCTCATAGATTCACCTTCAACTTTCTACAGTGCAATTCCAAGCAATGTCACCTTTCATCAAACAGACAACAACTTCAAATTGTTAGTATATAACATGGTATAGAAAAAATAAGTAAAGAAAAGGGAAAATGATGAGAGGATTCATATAACTCACCAGTTTTTAACATGGAGCTCGAAGCAAATGATAATGGTGAAGAAGCCAAGCAGTAAACCTATTAATGCCATGACCGAGCTTGAAGAAAATGATAATGGTGAAGAACCTAAGCAGTAAGCCTACTAACGCCATGACCCAAACAAGAATGTTAAATTCTGCATAGACTTGAGTAGGGCGAGGGCCTGTTGACTCATTACTCCATCCAAACAAACAACTGTTGAAACCAAAAATGTGTTTTAGGGTAACTTGATTGTAAAGGCTTAGGGTTTATCATAAAAACCCTCCATCCAGCGAGCATCCACCACGTGGATTCCACCTCTTTAGAAATTATTTTTGTTATTTGTTATATTTTTATCATTTAAGCAATATGATCTTATTTGAGAAAATAGCATGCACAACAATAAACACAAGAGACAAGAGACACAAATAATTTTCCTTGGGGAAACCATAAAGGAGAAAACCTTGCAAATTCCTTAGAGATAGAATGAGCACCAATGGAAGTAGTAAAACCCAAAAACATATAGATGATCTCCAACAGCTTGTTCTCTCTCTCTCTCTCTCTCTCTTGAGAGAGATTCTCCTCTCTCACTCCTGCACCCTAGTGAGTGAGTGTGTGTGTGATAAATAGAGATTCTCACTCTCTATTTATATTCTTTTGTTCACTTAATGTCCACTTCAACATGTCGGCCCCACTTAACAAATACTTACCATGGATGACATCTCTAGGAGAGTCTAATAACCCTAATGCCCCACAACTATGGGGACTTTTCCCTTCAGCCAACAAGGAGGGTTAACCTTGACACAATTGTGGGGACTATTGCCCTGACTTACAATGGAGGATTAAAATCAATGACTTTACATGACTTGTTTACATTATTGAATCTCCCGATCAGAACATCGGGGCATGACATGACTCAATTACATTATAGATACTTCCTGAAATAAACATCGGGGTACAATATATAAGATATACAAGTGAATACATTCTAAAGTTACAAATACATCAACACTCCCTCTTAACTAGGAAGGTATTCTCTCGACACAATTTATCAGCACAAGTTTTCTTCTCTGTATGATCTGGATCAACATCAAGTAATCTTCATCTTTAAGTCATATTCATCTTCAAGTCATCTTCATTTTCAAGTCATCTTCATTATCAAGTCATCTTCATCAATTCTGGATCATCACTGGATCATCACTAGATCATCATCATCATCACTGCTTCTGCTATCTCAATCAAATGGCGTTATCTCTTCATTCTTCTCGTCACAGGAAGTTCTATAGAGCTAGCCCTTTTTCATGTTGGTTATAGTCCTAGCCTCCATGTAGGCCTTCTTCAGTGCTTATATCTGACCCTAAGTCAGAATGGCCTTCCCAGCACTTACATCTGACCATGAGAGGAACACATCCAACACCATGTCAGAAAGGCCTAGCACTCACATCCAATCATGGGACGAACACATCCAAGAACCATACCAAAAAGGCTCAGCACTCACATCCGATCACGGGAGGAACATATCCAAGAACCATATCGAAAAGGCTCAGCACTTATATTTGACCATGATAGGAAACTTTATTCACACATCATGATAGAAAGGCTCTGCACTTATATCTGACCATGATAGGAAACTTTATTTACACATCATGATAGGAAAATTTATTCACACATCATGATAGGAAACTTTTATTCACACATCATGTCAGAAAGGATCTCAACCCCAGGTTAAGTGTCAGTACTAAAATGAACAAATTCTGGGTAACTGACGAGGTTCCTCCATTCTTCCAGAGAATGGAATTTATCACTTATATCTAATCATGTAGAAACCAATCCTACAGTCACATCAGAATGGCTCAACACTCATATCTGACATGGAAGGAACCAATCCTCTCACCATGACAGAATGGCTCATGGACTCATCACTTCCCCTTGGAGGGAACCTCGATCTAGAGAACACCAAGCTTCTCCCTGAAGTATTCAAACTTCACTCTGGCCAATGGCTTAGTCAACACATCAGCTATCTGTTCATCTGTAGCAACATACTGGAGCTTCACTACTCCTTTCGCACCATATCCTTGATATAGTGATATTTGATCTCGATATGCTTTGACTTGTCATGGAACACTGGGTTCTCTGACAACTTCACACAAATCTGGTTATCGCAATATATACAAGTAGCATCCAACTGGAGATCAAATAAATTAGACAGTAGCTTCCTCATCCATACTACCTCAGAACTAGTTGAACAGGCTGTGACATACTCTGCTTCAGTTGTACTTAGTGCCATGCAACACTATTTCCTACTAAACCAAGAGATCACACCTGATCCCATATTGGAGCAACACCTTGAGATTCTCTTCCTATCAATGGAACTTCCTACCCAATTTGAATCAACATAACCTTCCACGTTAATATTTTGATTCTCCTCATACTTGAGCCCATAATCAACTGTACCCTTTAGGTACCTCAGAATATGCTTTACAGCAATCAAGTGAACATGTATCGGATTTGTTAGGAACTGGCTCAAGGTGTTCACAGCAAAACAAATATTTGGTCTCATATTCGTTAGGTACATCAAGGACCTAATCATCTGACAATACATCGTAGCATCAAACGCTTCTGATCAAGCATCACTCAATAGCTTTGGGTTTGATTCCATAGGTGTGGCTATGGACTTGCATACCATCATCCTGAACCTCTTCAGGATCTCTACTACATACTTCCCTTGTCCGAGGAATATTCCATTCATATTTTGCCACACCTCCATGCCTATAAAGTAGTGCATCATCCCCAAGTCCTTCATCTCGAACTCGGCAGCAAGTATCCTTCTAAGTTCCTTTTTTCTGTTAGGAACAAGTCATCGACATATAACAGGAGAATCACTAGTCTTCCACCTTCAACCTTGAAGAAAAGGTTGGAGTCTTCTTTACTCCCAGTAAATCCTAGAATCATCAGTAAGATATCCATCCTGTTGTACCATGTTGAACATTAGGATCTTCTGCAATCACTCCCTCTGAAGTGGAGCATCATTCTCCCTCTTTCTTTCATACTTTATGCTTGAAACATTCTATACCAAAGTGACAAGTAGCTTCCTCTATTACTAATATTCTATGTATCCATCTAGGGTCACTGGATACCAAGATCCTGTATCTTGAAAATATTCTTCTCGCACCCATCTGTGAGCTTGTCATTGTCTATAGGCTTTCATCTTCAACCTTGTAGCAAAGGTTAAGATCTTCATCACTCTAGGTGATATTCAAGCTCCTCATGTATGTGTTATCCCATGGGTGTCTTCTGATCTTGTATAAGGCCTTCTTTCATTTGCACACATGATTCTTCCTGTCATGTGTCTTAACTTCCAATGCCTTCTTTCCATGAGAAATATCGTGCTACGAATCTTGCTTTGTGTCCCATGATGTTTCCATCTACTGCATGATGGAACTACAAACTTCCCTTCACGTATCGATACCGCATCCTAGACATCATTCTTCTTGAACTGGTCTTCCCTTTCTTCTTGGTTACTTCTTCATAGCTGGAAGGTTCTGCATCAATGATTTCATTGCATTCGTCATATTATTCTTTATCTTTCATCACTTGTTCTTCAGAACAAGTCTCATCCTTCTTTTCTTGTAGGTGATTGTACGCGATCTTTCCTACAAGTCAAATGCATTAGTTGTATGGTTAGAAACATTTCATAAGGCATATTCATAATGAAAAATTATGTTGCATCAAGATATGTGATTATGCAACTATTTTAGCCAATACAACAATCATCCATATCTCACAGAAACTTTCTAGATGCCTTCCATCTCTACCAGGACAACATTGAGATTGTGCACTAATCCAATATGTCAGCAAAGAGGTTTCATTCTAGATAAGTAGAAAAGGAGAGTTGTATAGCACCATGAGCTAATTACCCATCACATGCATATTAGTGGTATATTGTCATTAATGAAAACATTCTACCATGCATAATACATCAACTGAATATAAACAAATGCATAACAAAACAATATCATGAAATGACAATTGAATACTTATCTTTATTTGTTTCGTGGGTAGACTCCTTCTTGAGCCTTTCACTTCATCGTCTTCTTCATTCATCATTTCTTATCCAAATGCTAAGATGGATAATATTTTCTTCACGAGTTGAGTCCTTTCTTCTCTTATTATTTCTTCTCTTATTATGAGTTGAGCTTCTTCTTCTTCCCAGAGTCTATTGAAAGTAATCACTTCCTTCTGGCACAAATTCCTCACATGAATGAATCCCATGATCCTTGGAGGCCATTCAAGGTGGCTATCACCACTTTTTCATTCTCCACTTCTTCTCCTACTGCTACAAGTTGTTCTTTGATTTGAGATACCCTTGTAAAGTATGACTGTATGGTCTCTGCATTCTGGATCTTCACATTGTTTAACTGTTTTCTCAAATTCATATTCTGATTTATGTTCTTCCCTTTAAATAGCTTGGACAAGGAATCAAACATCTATTTCAGTGTCTTTAGGGAAGACACTTGTGGTACAAGTTGATCTGTGATTGAATCAGCAATGATCTTCTTGGCCTTGACCAAGTTCTTCTGGTGTAAGACTTTTAGCCTCATCTCCCTCTAGAACTGGAACCTCTCTACTTATATAGGTGTCCAATTCATTTTCTTTAGAGAGATCATATACTTCCATTCTTGGAAATTGTCAACTTCACCAAGCTTATCATCAAGCTGATGTGATAGATCACTTTGAAATGTGAACCTCAAATGAAAAATAAGAAAAGATTAGATCTTACCAATTTGAGGTGTCTGTCCTTGTTCCAAAGCTGGTTGATCTAGGGTTTGTCAAAGAAACCCTGATTTTCAAAACTTGGAATCTTTCATATCTGAATGGCTAGAAAGATAGACCTATTCAAGGTGAGATATCCAATGTACTCGTTTTTTGAAAATAGTGGAGAGAAGCTCCTGGAACAGGAAGCCCTAGTTTTCCAATTTCTTCTGCAGAAATGCCTGATACTATTTATGCGGTATCTCCGAAATTACTCCTCCTATTTGTTTGAAACTTTGCAATAAGTTAGGATCAGCGGTTCCTGTTCCAACACCATAGGTTTCATCAGAATTTGTTTCCCTAATTGGGACTTATGAGCAGTTTCCCAAGGTGGCCTATTTCAAGACTGTTCATAATAGCACAGTTGTACGGACTGCCACGTGTCACTATTTCATCTAGGTCTAAAACTTCTACCACATAAATTAAATTCCATGCCCTTTTTGGAACATCTTTAGAAATTTCATTTGGACCTTCGTAGCCCGAGATATAGTAATTCTCCCCAGGTGTCTTTTTTAGGGATGAATCTTGGAATAGGCAAGAACCCTAACTTGGAGGAATCATATATCCTAGAATATAGTGAATTTGAGGCTGAAAATTGGACATAGTGTACATAATTATTTTATCTTCGACCTGTGAAATTTTTGGCTTGTGAGACTTCTAAAATCTCGAGATATAGTGAATTTACTGAAATGTATTAGTTTTAGTATTTAGGGTTTTTCTGACTCAGGGTCAAACTAGGGTTCGACTTTCCTGGAGTTACACCCAACCAAAAATCTCGACCCAGGTCTCTAAACTTCGATTTTGATGAAGAGATCAATCCCATGTCATGCTCACTCAAAAATTCCTCTTCTATAATAAGCCCTAATTTCTTGCACCAAAAACTGAAAATGTCCGGAATCAAATTCCACTTCGACAGAAAGATGCGCCCTTCAATGGAGAGTAATCCTAGCATACTTTTGTTGATGGATTATGGAGAGAGACCCAAAAAGTAAGAAGCCCTAGATTCTGCAGCTTCACAATGTCTTCTTCTCAGGTTAGCTCTAATACCATGTTAGATTTTTATCATTTAAGCAATAGGATCTTAGGATCTTATCTAAGAGAATAACATGCACAGCAATAAACACAAGAGACATGAGACACAAAGAATTTTCCTCAAGGAAACCATTAGAGGAAATTTCAACTCAAAATGGGCCTCCTAAAATGAATTAATAAAATAATAGTTAAAATAATAAAATAATAATTATTAATTTTGGAGGAAGAAAAGAAAAAAACTACTTTTTTGTTTGTATTTTTGACATATCTCCCCGTGTTTTTACTCAAATTTCGATTGGGAGAGCTCGTTGGATGCGGAATTTAATTCCGCATCCAACGATTACCCACTCGGCATACTTTTGATGGACCCCACTGCCCCAAAAACATGAAATACCTGAAAAAATGAAATGATGACATCATCATTTCATTTTTTCAGGTATTTCTTGTTTTTGGGGCAGCGGGGTCCATCAAAAGTATGCCAAGTGGGTACTCATTGGATGTGGAATTTAATTCCGCATCCAACGAGCTCTCCTGATCGAAATTTGAGTAAAAACACGGGGAGATATGTCAAAAATAAAAACAAAAAAAGTAGTTTTTTTTATGATACCTATCCCCAAATTTATATTAAAAAAGTGTTTAAGACCTATACGGTATTTCAAATTTAAATCAATTTAATTAGCTAACACATGATGACATGGAATTTGAATAAAAGTTAAAAGGCCCATTTTGAGTTGAAATTTCCTCTAATGCATAAAGGAGAAAACCCCGCAACTTCCTCAGAGACAGAATCAGAACCAATGGCAGCAGTAAAACCCAAAAACATAAAGATGATCTCCAACAACTTGTTCTCTCTCTCTCTCTCTTGAGAGCTTCTCCTCTCTCACTCATGCACCCCAGTGAGTGAGTGTGTGTGTGATAAATAGAGAGTCTCACTCTTTATTTATATTCTTTTGTTCACTTAATTTCCACTTCAACATGTTAGCCCCACTTAACAATTACTTACTAGGGATGACATCTCTACGAGAGTCTAATAACCCTAGTGCCCCACAACTATGGGGACTTTGCCCTCTGATCAACATGGAGGGTTAACCTTGACACAATCATGGGGACTATTGCCCCGACTTACAATGGAGGTTTAACCTCAACGACTTTACATGACTTGTTTACATTATTGAATCTCCCAATCGGAACATCGGGGCATGACATGACTCAATTATGTTATAGATACTTCCCGGAATAAACAGCGGGGTACAATACATAAGATATACAAGTGAATGCATTCCAAAGTTACAAATACATCAACATTATTGATATAGTTTCAAACCTACATGTTAACCCTACCAACTATATAAAGTAATACTATTATTTTTGTTAAGAAATAAACAAACTATTTTATTCTTGTTGAAGCTTGGAGCGAGTTTATAGTTATTAGGTTATGCATGTTGAGGTTTTGTTAGGTTGTAATTGTTATTTTTATGCATCAAATATATATTCCTAGGTTTGTCTTTTCTTTGTAATTATTTTTAGTTTCCAAGATAAGAATGTTAATGGTTAGGTAAGATATGGGGTTAACATGGATAAAATCCATAGTTATAAATAATTGGAAGGTATTAGAGCTTCTAATACCAAAAACAGCTAAAAGCATGTTTGGATAATCATATACAATCAATCATATATTTCAAGTTTTTAGAAGAAATAATCACGCTATCAACTCAAATTGTTACCTAAGTAGAGTAGTCTTTGCTATATTCATAGGAACTCTTTCACTTCGATAATCTAGACATTAAATAAAATTTAAGGATATTTTCTAGCTTATACGTTCAGTCTTATGAGTTTAATTTCTTACATCGTAAACCTGGAAGTAAGTTTTACCTATAAATCCTCTACAAGCATCGAATCTGTGTTAGCTTTGAGAAAAGATAAGTAATCCTCGGTCTAACCTCATTCCCCCTTCAGTAAGAAAAGAATAACCATCAGAATCATATACATTCTTACCAACAAACCAATGATCAGAAATCATAATTTGAAACCCATTGACTTTTGAAAAACATTTCATTCAAGACTGAAAATCAATATTGATTGAATACGGTTAGTAACATGTGACTTACAAGTTAGTAAGTAAAATTCTATAGCCTTTAAGTCACAGTTAACAAAATAAAATTAACTCCTAAGTTTCTTATAATATCTTATGTTGTAATCTATCTGTTAAAATAAACTAAAGTTAATTATTAAACTAGCATTCTTACTATGATTAGCATATAATATCACATAGAAAAATTTTAAATTTTTGTGAATTTTTGGAGATGTCGCGCACACAAACACACCTTCTATTGCTCCCTCAATATCTCTTTCCTTCACTCTATATCCATCCCTCCCTCAACCCCCCTCCTCTCTCTCTCTCTCTCTCTCTCTCTCTCTCTCTCTATGTTTTCAACTTATCCCTTCTCCTCAATGCCCTACCTCATTGTGACCCCTATTCTCTGTTTTATCATATATCATTCCCATCTCTTCAATTTCCCCCTCCTTCTCCTCTCTCCTCCAACACATGATATTCCTCCTCTAATACTCCATATCCACCTTTCCATTCACCAATCCTCTCTATCATCAAACCATCACCCAATTCCTCCCCTCCACCTTATCCCCCTTCATCACTCAAGTCTAGTGTACTGCTTCTAACCCTATACGTCTTCAACACCTCTTTTCCTCCTAATAGTTCTCTCAATCCCCACTCCCATTCACCCTTGTAACCCATAATTTTCCCATTCCATTCATCTTTCTCCACTTGAATTTACAACATCCTCATAGGACTTGACCCTTCCACACCCACTCTCACCTATTAACCATCCCCACCTCAACTCCCAACATCCCCCTAAGTCATTGACCCTTCCACACCCCCTCTAAAGTATTATCCATACATTTGATATATTACATATAGTGCTAGATTTTTAGCTCTACAAAATACGTGCACATTATAGAACTACATAATGCATGCATGTTTTGTATTTCTATAACACACATGCGTTTTGCAATTCTACAAGGGTGGGAGATGTAATTTGAATTTAAACATGCCAATTCACTTGCTCTCATGTCACCAATAGTCTTATGTGTATGGTTTGGAGTTTGCTTCGGTAATACCAAACCTTGACTATGGTATATGATAAACCATATCTATTTGGGCATTTCTTCCATTTTATAAAGAAGTCATTGTTTACGCACTCATTACAGTATGCTACACACAATCATTTTTTATGAAATCTTAAACATAAATAGCATTTTTTTCTATAGATTCCTAATAAATAATTTTTATTAGAAAATATTATTTTTTTTTCAATTTCTATTATGTCCTAACTCCTTAACTAAAACCATGTTGTTAGTTGTTTTTCCATCATTTTTTCAATTCTTAATCATTTTAAAAACAAATTATATGGTGCACTAGAAGACACTAACCTCTACATTCTATAAAAAACCCATTTCATGATTATTTCATGAAGACCTTCAAAGGATGCACCCATGAAAGATGTACCATTTTAAAAGGAATGATCACTTAGATAATTATAAAAATAAATAAAAAATTACTAATTTTATTTTTGAAAAATACTGCTACACTAGTTCTATATGTTCTCTACATGCCTACAAATTTTTGTATCCCAAAATCATCATATAGGCCCTTAAAGGTTGCACCCACAAAAACATATACCTTATCATTTGCCTAAACAATAAAAAGTGACTATTAGAAAAAATGAAAATTGACATAGTTATTAAAAATTTCAATCCATAAACCTTGTATATATTTGGAAACCTGATTCAATTTCCTACATTTAATCTTATTTACTTGAATCAAGATATTTTTTGTAAGTATCTCAAAAAATACAATTAAGTTGAGGGGTTCCTGGTTTTTCAGTTTTCTATTGCATCTAATGTGCCAAAAGTGACCCTCGTTAGCTTGCAATCACCTAGATACACCGCACCACCCTCCTCTCTCTCTCTCTCTCTCCCTCACACACACACACACACATGTAGACATCCCTACACCTATCCCTACCATTAACCCCCATAATCTCTCTCTCTCTCTCTCTCTCTCTCCTCCTTTCCCTAACTCTTACTGACCCCCTTTCTTACACTCTCTCTTCCCTGATCCACCTACCCCTAACCTCCTCAAAACCCATTTTCTCTAACTCTAGGACCCTACCCCTAATCCCACCTGTCTACCTCTAAATCCCTAAGATTCCCCCCTCTCTCTATCTCTCTCATACTCCCCCTCACCCTATCCCCCATATCTCTCTCCTACTCCCCTACCCCAAATTCCCCCCCTTTACCTATAACCCCCTAAACCCCCCTCTCTACTTCTAACCCACTCTCATTGTCTCTATCTCTCTCCTACTCCCCCTACCCCTAACCCCCTAACATCCTCCCCCTCTCTACCCCTGACACCCTATAACCTACCCCTCCCTCTACTTCTAACCCCCTATGTTAATGCTTAAATCTCTCACACATGTGACGTTTTTTGCAATTTAAATATAAAGCATCATCAAAATATTCCATGCAACCTATTGAAAGCATCCTCATTAGATCCAAGAAGCAACATGATTCCAAAAAATTCCAAATCCAGTCAAAATACGCAAACTCATTATCGTTTTCCTATTCATATGCGCTATGGAACATAATAATAGTGCAACAACCGCACAACCTGCATGGAATAAATAGACCTACCTTAAGAGGGATCGTTTTGCTCTCATAGCACC
>LPNX010974202.1:66037-81734 GCA_001517045.1 Pseudotsuga menziesii
TGTGTGTGTCCCTCCCTCACTTCCCATATCTCATAATCTCTCTCCACCTTCTCTATACCTCCCTCGCTATCCTTCCCTCCATTACTCTCTCTCTATTTCTCACCCCTCCCCCTCTCCCTTTTTCACTCACCCATCCCCCTCTCTCCCACATAATCTTGCGCATGTGTGTGTCCCCACTTCTCTCACAAACTCCCTCTATCTCTTCCTCTCTCCCCACCTTCTATTTACCTCCCTCTATCAATATCTCCCTCCATTCTCCCTTAATTACCTGCGATCTGCACCATTCTCTCTCTCTCTCTCTCTCTCTCTCTCTCTACATGTGTGAACCTACCCCTTTCCCTCCTTGCATCTATCCCCCCATCACCCATCACACACTGTCACGTACCCCATTTTCAATAACATTTTATGTTTAAGAAAACATTATATTTTATTTTTATTGTAAAGTTTATGACTATTAACCAAGTCGGGTCAAGGATGGATGTAATTAATTATGTTGAATACTTTATTATTTAATAAATAATTGATGACACTAATAGCCTAAGGAGGCTATTGAATGAGTGTCCACTAACCCACTAGGAGGAATATACTGGGGTGAGAGCAAACTGACACATGGCAACATCCTCAATCACTTCTAGCCTTTGCAGGGCGAAACTTCCCTAATTTTGTGGTCATGTTCTCCAAGAAAGTGGAACAGAGTAGGTGGCTTATTGATTCAAAAACTGACCAAAAATACCTAGGCATGCATATATCTATCCATCAAATTCAGCAGGAGGTTGTTCATTCTTTACCTTGTGAAATTTCTAAATTTGAGAAAGGAGCACAAGAGATTCTATGAGGGGAAAGTTAGAAGTGGTTTGAGTGTTAAGACTGCTTTCAAAACTAGTGTAGCTTGATAGATGAGTTCTTACTGCTGAAGACAGAAGTACTATTGTTAAGTACCTCTATTGAGTTGGAGGGGTATTTAATCCCATTTCTTCACATAATGCATTTATCATATTGGATCAGTGGACATTCTAAGACAAGCAATTGAGCTATCTTCAGAAAAAGGTTGGGTGGAACAGGCTCCTTGGGATGTTTGTCTCTTCTAAAATTTACGAGGTTCCATTGTGTTATCTTATTTACTTCTATCCAAGCAAATTACTGAAATGAATGAAAGCATGTCTAGTTTTTCTATTAGTACTTAGATATTTTGAATATGTTCGTAGAATGCTTAAGTCTACATTTACTTAGGAAAGTTTACTTGTAAATGATTATATGAATAAATGAACCTAGAATTAGAAATGATTGATTAATGAGTAAAATTTCTTTCTGCATTTTTTCACTCATCTTATGATGAAGTACTCTAGTACAAAAGGTTTGTTTAGAGGTAAATAGGAATGATTATACATGGATAAACTTATCTCAAACTGTTATCGAATTGAAGAGTTTACATAGCCTATTATAGTAATCTTTTGTCACACAATCATTAAACTGTGAATATAACACAAAAATAATTATTGTAATACAAACTATTGATTGACAATTAGTAAAGAAAAACCATTCATCATTCTAATGCTAAATACCTAAATTATAAACAAGTATTCTAGTTATATTACAATGAATAATGCACAGTTAAATGATTTACCAACAATTTTTACTTTAGTACTAACCTCAAACTAATTTTTGTTACATCTAGCACAAAAGTTCATGATGTTTATTCAAAAGACATATTTGTTGTTATAATTGTAATACCTATTGTATTATAGTACCTTAAGTAGTTAGGAAAAAAAATGGTAAACATACAGTATAACAATAATACTATTATTAACATTGTAAAATGATCTTCTAAAACCCTACTCATTAATACAATACTTTATATCCATATACAGAACAAGAAGATTACCACAGGCAGCAATTAATTTAAAATAGTCAACTGTATATTTAAGACAAGGTTCAATTCTTATCTCTTAAAATATTTATCCAACAACTAAGTAAGACAAAGGATAAATTCCAGCTCTTCTAATTAAAAGGAAGACTTTTACTTTTTAACTATTGTTTATACCAAAAAAAACGAATATTTGTATATGACCTAAATATCAAAACTGTTTGATTAAAAAAAACCCTAGGTTAACCTCCTTATGGTACAGATTGCACAATTAGAATTGTAATAACTAATTTGCTAGTGGCTTTAACCAATTTTCAGTCACATCATAATATACAACTAATTATTGCAATAACAGAAAAACTATTTACCAAGCTTAATACACGATGCAATCAAAACTGCAAGGGGGGGAAATGCTAACAAGTATTTACATTATGGACGTAAGCTTTGCCCTTTAGAAAGAAAAGAATAATAACATACTCATTTAATTTATCAAGAAATTAACCAACGGTCGCCACATTGTTTTACTCATTATATCAAAATGCCTTAACTGTTCGTGGCTTTGAAAATGTTACAGTGGCTGAGCAAGAGGTCAAGGAAAATTTCAAATAACGTAGTTACAACATGAACAACAAATACAAAACTCTAGAAAAATAATTTTTTATTTACCCTAAACCATTTATTATAAGATTGGTAGCTCACTTGTGAAACCCTAAGGGTTATCACTAAAAACAACCATACGAACTCTACCATTTCTCTGAAAACAAACAACATTTGACCACAAGTAAATTTGGACGTTGTAGTAACATTATACAGGAACGATTTGATATCTTATGCCACACACACCAACAAAGAAGGGTACCATAAGGTTGGGATCGAGGCTTACCTGAGCCTATCATGCTCACACCTTTCAATTCAGATATTTGCCTTCAACTTTTGACAGTGCAATGCCAAGCAATGTCACCTTTCATCAAACAAACAATGGCTTCAAATTGTTAGTATATAGCTTGGTATAGATAAAATAAGTAAAGAAAAGAAAAAATGCTGAGAGGATTCGTATAACTCACCAGTTTTTAACATGGAGGTCGAAGCAAATGATAATGGCGAAGAACCCAAGAAGTAAACCTGTTAAATCCATGGACAAGCTTGAAGCAAATGATAATGGCGAAGAACCTAAGCGGTAAGCCTGCTAACACCATGGAAAAAACAAGAATGTTAAATTCTTCATAGACTCAAGGAGGCCGAGGGCTTGTCGGCTCATTACTCCATCCAAACAAACAACTGTTGAAACCAAAAACATGTTTTAGGGCAACTTGATTATAAAGGATTAGGTTTTATCGTCAAAACCCTCCATCCAGCGAGCATCCACCACGTGGATTCCACCTATTTCAAAATTCTTTTTGGTATTGATATAGTTTTGAACCTGCATGTTAACCCTGCCAAGTATATAAAGTAATACTATTATTTTCGTTAAGAAATAAACAAACTATTTATGCTTGTTGAAGCTTTGAACTAGTTTATAGTTATTAGGTTATGCATGTTGATGTTTTGTTAGGTTGTAATTGTTATTTTTATGCATCGAATATATATGCCTAGGTTTTTCTTTTCTTTGTAATTAGTTTTAGTTTCCAAGATAAGAATGTTAATGCTTACGTAAGATCTAGGGTTAACATGGATAAAATCCATAGTTATAAATCATTGGAAGATATTAGGGCTTCTAGTACCAAAAATAACTAAAAGCATGTTTGGATAATCATATAGTTCAAGTGTTTAGAATAAATAATCATGCTATCAACTCAAATTTTTACATAGGTAGTGTAGTTTTTTCTATAGGCATAGGATCTCTTCCACTTCGATAATCTATACATTAAATAGAATTTAAGGATCTTTTCTAGCTTACTCATTTGGTCTTCCGAGTTTAATTTCTTACATCATAAACCTGGAAGTAAGTTTTACCTGTAAATCCTGTACAAGCATTGGATCTTCGTTAACTTTGAGAAAAGCTAAGTAATCCTCAGGCTAACCTCAATCCCCTTTCAGTAATAAAAGAAATAACCATTAGAATCATACACATTCTTACAAACAAACCAATGATCAGAAATCAATAATTTGAAACTCATTAACTTTTGAAATTTTTTTTATTCAAGACTAAAAATCAATATAGATTGAATACGGTTAGTAACGTGTGAGTTACAACTTAGTAAGTAAAATTCTATAGCCTTTTAGTTACAGTTAATAAAAGATAATTAACTCCTAAGTTTCTCTTAATATCTTGTCTTGTAATCTATCCGTTGAACTAGACTAAAGTTAATTATTAAACTACCATTCTAACTATGATTTAGCATATAATATCACATAGAAAAATTTTAATTTTTTGTGAATTTTTGGATATGTCACATATGGTATCAGAGCCCACGTTCAAAGACTAGGCCTAAAGTGGCTCAGCACACTTAAACAAAAAAGTATGGATACTGATTTATGATTTTAAATGTTGGTGTACATAATATTTTATGAATTAGATTTGCAAGTATGGAAGGGATCGAAGAGTATGCTGAAGAGAGGTCCCCGTTAAATGAACAAAATAATTATGGAAAAGAACCTGCTAAAGAATATATAACTAATAACTCATCTGAATTACTACAAACAGTTAAGGATTTAAAAACTGAAAAGTAGACCGTTAAAAAATAAAATGAGAGAATCCTAAAAGCTCAGGAGGAGTTTAATCAAATACTACTGGAAAAGTTTTATAAGAAAAGGATAAACAGATAGAATATGACACTACGTCCTATCAACATAAGGGTAAAAAGCCAAAATACTCTAAAATCGAAATCAATTCTTCTTATGAAATTAATGGTAACTGATACAGAAAGAAACACCACTATTCTAGTGGCAGTAATGAAAGTAATTATCACTCTAGAAAGAAGAAGTACAAGCCCTATGAAGATATTTATGGGGAGTTGAAACAGAATAAACCACCAACTTTTAATGAGAAGCAGAAAAGGGGGAGGAAACCGAAGCATGGCTATCTAAAATGAATAATTACTTTCAGATATATAATTATTCAAATCAATTAAAAGTTGGGATGGAAATATATAACTTAACTGGAAAAGCCAACATTTGGTGGCAATATATAAGACTAGTTAAGGGCATAAAAGAGAAGAATTTAAATTGGAGCACTTTTAAAAAATACTTTAAAAATAAATTTATGTTGGATCAATATTACGATGAATGAGCTAAAGAATTTTATGACCTAAAGTTGGGAACTATGAGTATGAAAGAGTTAAATAGTAAATTTTTAAGCTTACATCGATATGTGCCTTATATTGTTGATGAAAAACATAAGGTACAACCGTTTCTGAGTTGTTTACCTTTTCATATTAAGGACATAATTGAATATGATAATCCCAAAACACTTGAAGAGGCCATGCGAAAATAAAATTTCTGCTATGAGTAGAACCCAAAAAGGGAGAACATGCCAAACTGGAAAACAAAAAGGTCTAATAATTTTGAACAAAGAAAGAAATTTTTCACACCTAATCAAAATTTTGGGCATAATAACTCACACAATTTTCCTAACAAAACTATTCAAGGAAATAATTTAAAAAGTAACTCACAGTAAAACCCTACCGTCACAAGAAATAAAGAATTTATAAATAATCACAGTAACTATGTTAAAAATAACGAACATAAGGAACTAGTAAAATGTTGGAAATGCCAGGGCCCTCACTATTCATTGATCTATCCTAACAAGAAGAAGACCATCAAGAACATTCATGTTGTATAGGAAGATACAACGGTTGGTGATTTAGTGAGAGGGATGCCTAGAATCAATGGAGCACTGGAAAACAGAGAGGCTGAATATCAGACTTCCATGGTGGAAGTAGAAGGTATGTTGAACCATAAACCTATTTCTATTTTAATTGACCCATGGGATATCCTGAGTTATGTCTCTCCCAGTTTAGTAGATAAAAGTAAACTACCAGTAGAGAAATTTGCAAAATCATGGCTGGTTCAATTAGCTACAAGAGTAAAAAGGAAAGTAATTGATTTTGTAAAAGATTGTACATTATTTATGAATCAGTTTGAAACTTCTGTAATGTTGAATGTACTTCCGTTAGAATCCTATGATTTATTAATTGGAATGGATTTGAGTAGTGTTAAATTGTTTTGATAAAACTCTTACTTGTTTAAATAATGAAGGAGAAATGGTAACAATAAAAAGAATCCCTAGGAAAACAACAATCAGACATATTTATGCCTTACAACTAAAAAGGGTTGTTCGGAAGGGATGTAAAGTTTTTTTTGTAACTATAACTAATGAAGAACACATAAATAAAGAATACAAACTAAAATTAGAAGATATACCAATTCTGAGAGGTTATTCAGATGTATTTTCGAAGGAAATTTCGGGATTGCCTCCGAAAAGAGAGCTGGATTTCACTATTGAGCTGGTACTTAGTGCGGTGCCTAAATCAAAATCTCCTTACAAGATGAACATCCTGGAGCTTAATGAAATAAAATCCTAATTAAAAGAACCGATAGATAAAAAGTATATAATACCAAGTGTGTCTCCTTGGGGAGCACCGGTCATTTAAAAAAAAAAGAAGGACGATACTCTGCACTTATGCATTGACTACCCTCAGCTTAATAAGATGATAGTTAAAAATAGATACACGTTGTCCCACATAGATGACTCGTTTGATCATTTACGTGAAGCAACAGTATTTTAAAAAATTGACTTAAGATTCGGTTATCATCAAGTCTAGATTAAGGATGAGGATATTTTCAAGACGGCTTTTATGAACCGATATAGTCACTATGAGTTCATTGTCATGCCATTTGGGCTAAATAATTCCCCAGCAGTATTCATGTGTTTAATGAACAACGCATTACATAAATTTCTAGATAAGTTTGTAGTAGTATTTATTGATGATATTAATCTATTCTAATACTAAAGAATAGCACGAGGAACATTTAAAAATAATTTTACAAGTGTTAAGGGAACATCAAATTTATGCCAAGTTCACTAAATATTGCGACTTCTTCAAAGATAAAATACAATACTTAGGTCACGTAATAACTAAAGATGGGATCTCGGTTGACCTAGATAAGATAAAATCAATTAACGAATGGTCAGTCCCAAAGGATGTGTATGATGTACGATTATTCATGGGGATCACTGGGTATTATCGAATGTTGATTGAGGTTTCTCAAGGATCATGAATCCCATAACTTCTATACAGAAGAAGGGGAAGATATTTGTATGGGATCAAAAATTTGAAGAGAGTTTTAAGAAATTAAAAGAATTATTAACTACTACACCAATTTTAAGAATTGCATATCCTAGAATAAAGACTTTGTTGTATGCACTAGTGCATGCAACGATGGCCTTGGTGGGTTCTTAACTTAATAAGTACATGTAATAGAGTACGAATCTAGGAAACTTAAAATTCACGAGAAAACTTACGCTACTTATGATCTAGAATTGGCTATCATGATCCACGCATTAAAGATGTGGCGCCATCACTTGATCAGGAGAAAATTTATTTTAATGACGAACAATAAAGGTTTAAAGTATCTGTTGGATCAACCAAATTTAAATGCAAGGCAAGATAGGTGGATAGCTTTCCTTAGCGAATATGATTTTGAGATCCAACATATCAAGGGGAAAGAAAATAAAGTAGCTGACGATTTAAGAAGAAATGTAAGATTAAATTTTATAGCAGCAATCAGTACTTACAAAACAAATTTAGAATATCTACTCGCAGAAGGAGTAAAACTAGATAAAAATTACCAAAAATTGCAAGCTAAAGTGGCAAAAAATGTAACTGAAAGTTTAAATACATGTTACAGTTTAAATGAAAAAGGGTTAATACTTTATAAAAATAGGATTTATATACCTAATGTACCTAAAGTTAAATTACTAATTTTAAATGAAATACATAAAAGTCCTTATTCTAGACACCCTGGCTATCAGAAGATAATAGCTATGTTACAGAGAGATTAATTTTGGTTGAATATGAAAAATGAATTGGAAAAATATATTCCTAGATGTTTTGAATGTCAACAGTTTAAGACTGAACATTAGCATCCAGTCATTTTATTACAACTGTTACCAATTCCTAGCTAGAAATGGGAAATAATCAACATTGATTTCATTACAGGTTTTCCTAGAAATTAGATCTAGAATGATTCAATAATGACAAACTCAGCAATGCAGCACATTTTATACCAGTAAAGACCACTCATAAGGAAGCTAACATTGCTGAAATATTTATGAAACAATTTTTTTGTTTGCAAGGAATACCAAAATTTATAATTTCTGACAAGGACTCTAAATTCACGTGAAACTTCTGGAAATATTTATTTAAAGGCTTAAATACTAATTTGAATTTCATTACATTTTTCCATCTGCTAATGGGTGGACAGACAAAAAGGGTAAATCAAATTTTGGAAGATATGTTAAGGATGTACGTTAGAGAAAAACCAATTAAATGGGAGGACTACTTACACCTGGCTGAGTTTGCATACAACAACCATTACCAAGCTTCATAAAAAATATAGCCCATTCGAAATTCTGTATGGAAGAAAATGAAATACTCCTGTCTTATGGAGTAACCTCGTTGACATGTTAATACCAGGACCTGAGTTATTAAAGGAAATGGAATTAACCGTGAAGTAGATACAAGGTAATTTAAAGGTTGCACAAGACAGACAGAAGAGTCAAGCAAATCTTAAATGAACTTAGAAAGAGTTCCAGGTGGGAGAACATGTTTTCATTAAGGTAAAACCTAAAAAGAGCTCCTTAAAATTAGGGAGTTGTGCTATTCTAGCACCCAGATACTATGAACCTTTCAAAATATTGTCCAGAGTTGGACTGGTGGCATACCAATTGGCTTTACCACCAAATCTTAAAGTTCATAATGTTTTTCATATTTTTGTTTTAAAAATATATGTACATGATTCTACTCATGTGATAAATTGGAATGATGTACAGGTGGATCCCAAAGGATATTTTTTGGTGGAACCAGACAGTATCCTCGACAAGAGGGAGATCTTGCTTCGGAATCACACCATTGGAAAGGTGAAGGTGCAATGGAAGCACATTATTCCAAAAGAAGAAACCTGGTAATTGGAGAGTCATATGAGGGCAACATATCCAATTCTGTTTCGGGGAAGCTCTAACAATGATGAATAAATCAACATCGAGGATGATGTTGGACTTAAGGGGGGGGTGTATGTCACGTACCCCAATTTCAATAACATTTTATGTGTAAGAAAATATTTTATTTTAATTTTATTGTAAACTTATGACTATTGACCAAGTGGGGTCAAGGATGACTGTAATTAATTATGTTGAATATTTTATTATTAAATAAATAAGAGATGAGACAAATAGCCTAAGGAGTCTATTGAATGAGTGTCCACTGACCCACTTGGAGGAATAGACTGGGGTAAGAGAAAATTGACACGTGGCAGCATCTTCAATCACTTCTAGATATTGCAGGGGGGGAATTCCCTAATTTTTTGGTCATGTTCCCCAAGAAAGTGCAATAGAGTAGGTGGCTCATTAATTGAAAAACTGACCAAAAAAACCTAGGCATGCATATATCTATCCATTGAATTTAGCAGGAGGTTGTTCATTCTTTACCTTGTGAAATTTATTAAGTTGAGAAATGAGAATAAGATATTTGATGAGGGGAAAATTGGAAGTGGTTTGAGTGTTAAGACTGCTTTTAGAACTAGTGTAGCTTGATAGCTAAGTTATTACCATTGAGGACAAAAGTACCATTGTTAAGTACTTCGGTTGAGTTGCAAGGGTATTTAATCCCATTTATTCACAAAGTGCATTCATCTTGGTGGATCAGTGGAAAAGATCGGGGGTCCTAAGACAATAAGTTGAGCTATCTTCAGGAAAAGGTTGGGTGGAACGAACTCCTTGGATTATTTTTCTCCTCTACAATTTACCAGGTTCCATTATGTTATCTTATTTATTTAGGTCCAAGCAAATTATTGAAATGAAAGTAGACATATTTAGTTTTTCTATTAGTACTTAGATATTTTGAATCTATTAGTAGAATACTTAAGTCTGCATTTAATTAGGAAAGTTTACTTGTAAATGATTATATGAATAAATGAACCTAGAATTAGAAATGATTGATTAATGAGTAAAATTCCTTTCTGCATTTTTCTACTCATATTAAGATGAAGTACTCTAGTACAGAAGGTTTGTTTAGAGGTAAATAGGAATGATTTTCATGGATAAAATGATCTGAAACTGTTATCGAATTGAAGAGTTTACATAGATTCCATTATAGTAAGATTTTGTCATGCGGTCATTAAACTGTGAATAGTATAACACAATAATAATTACTATAATGCAAACTATTAATTTACGCTTAGTAAAGAAAAATCATTCATCATTCTAATGCTAAGTACCTAAATTATAAACGAGTATTCTAGTTATATTACAATGAATAATGCATAGTTAAATGATTTACCAGCTATTTTTACTTTAGTACTAAACTCAAACTATTTTTTTTAACATTTAGCATAGAAGTTCATGATGTTAAGTCAAAAGACTTATTTTTGGTTAGAATTATAATACCTATTGTATTATAGTACCATAAGTACTGAGGAAACAAAATGGTAAACATACAGTATAACAATAATACTATTATTAACATTGTAAACTGATCTTCTAAAACCCTACTCATTAATACAATACTTTATATCCATTTATAGAACAAGAAGATTACCACAGCTAGCAATTAATTTAAAATAGTCAACTGTATATTTAAGATAAGTTCCAATTCTTATCTCTTAAAATATTTATCCAACAGCTAAGTAAGAAGAAGGATAAATTCTAACTCTTCCAATTAAAAGGAATACTTTTAGTTTTTAACTACTGTTTGTACCAAAAAAATCGAATATCTGTAGGTAACCTAAATATAAAAACTGTTTATTAAAAAAAAAACCTAGGATAACCCCCTTACGATACATATTGCACAATTAGAATCGTAATAACTAATTTTCTAATGCCTTTAACCAATTTGTAGTCATATCATAATATACAACTAATTATTGCAATAACAAAAAATGATTTACCAAGCTTAATGCACGGTGCAATAAAAATTGGAAGGGAAAAACAAATGCTAACAAGTATTTACATTCTAGACATAAGATTTACCTTTTAGAAACAAAATAATTATAACATTCATTAAATTTATCAAGAAATTAACCAACGGTCGCCACATTGTCTTACTCATTATACCAAAATGCCTTAACTATCCATGGCTTCAAAGATGTTACAATGGCTGAGCAAGAGGCTGAGAAAACTTTCAAAAAACATACTTACAGCATGAACAATGAATACAAAACTCTGGAACAATATTTTTTTATTTACCCTAAACCATTTATTACAAGATCCATAGCTCACTTGTGAAACCCTAAGGGTTATCTCTCAAAACGACCATACGGCGTCTACCATTTCTCAAAAAACAAACAAAATTTTACCACAAGTAAATTTGAACGTTGTAGTAACATTCTACAGCAACCATTTGATATCTTATGCCACACACACCAACAACGAAGGGTACCTCAGGGTTGGGAATGAGGCTTACCCGAGCCTATCATACTCACACCTTTCAACTTAGATATTCTCCTTCAACTTTGGGCAGTGCAATGCCAAGAAATGTCACCTTTCATCAAACAGACAACAACATCGAATCATTAGTATATAACTTGGTATAGATAAAATAATTAAAGAAAAGGAAAAATGATGAGAAGATCTGTATAACTTACCAATTTTTAACATGGAGCTTGAAGCTAATGATAGAGGAGAAGAACCCAAGAAGTAAACCTGTTAAGGCCATGGTCGAGCTTGAAGCAAATGATAATTGCAAAGAACCTAAGCAGTAAGCCTGCTAACACCACAGCCAAAACAATAACGTTAAATTCTCCATAGACCCAAGGAGGTTGAGAGCCTGTCGGCTCATTACCCCATCCAAACAAACAACTGTTTAAACGAAAAACACTTTTTAGGGCAATTTGATTATAAAGGATTAGGTTTTATCGCAAAAAGTCTCCATCCAACGAGCATCCACCACGTGGATTCCAACTGTTTCAAAATTATTTTTGGTATTGATATAGTTTTGAACCTGCATGTTAACCCTGCCAAGTATATAAAGTAATACTATTATTTTTGTTAAGAAATAAACAAACTATTTTATGCTTCTTGAATCTTCGAACTATTTTATAGTTATTAGGTTATGTATGTTGAGGTTTTGTTAGGCTGTAATTGTTATTTTTATGCATCAAATATATATTCCTAGGTTTGTCTTTTCTTTGTAATTAGTTTTATTTTCCAATATAAGAATGTTAATGCTTAGGTAATCTCTAGGGTTAACATGAATAAAATCCATAGTTATAAATCATTGGAAGGTATTAGGGCTTCTAACAAAAATAACTAAAAGCATGTTTGGATAATCATATACAATCAATCATGTAATTCAAGTGCTTAGAACAAATAATCACGCTATCAACTCAAATTTTCACCTAGGTAGAGTAGTCTTTGCTATAGGCATAGTAACTCTTGCACTTCGACAATGTAGACATTAAATATAATTTAAGGATCTTTTCTAGCTTATTCGTTTGGTCTTTCCAGTTTAATTTCTTACATCATAAACCTAGAAGTAAGTTTTACCTGTAAATCATGTACAAGCATTGGATCTGCATTAGCTTTGAGAAAATCTAAGTAAGCCTCGGGCTAACCTCAAGCCCCCTTCAGTAAGAAAAGAAATAACCATCAGAATCATACACATTCTTACCAACAAACCAATGATCAGAAATGAATAATTTGAAACTCATTAACTTTTGAAAAACATTTTATCCAAGACTGAAAATCAATATATATTGAATACGGTTAGTAACATGTGACTTAAAAGTTAGTGAGTAAAATTTTGCATCCTTTTAGTTACCATTAACAAAAGAGAAATAACTCCTAAGTTTCTCTTAATATCTTGTGTTGTAATCTACTTGTTAAACTAGACTAAAGTTAATTATTAAACTACCATTCTGACTATGATTTAGCATATAATATCACATAGAAAAAATTTAAATTTTTGTGAATTTTTGGAGATGTCACATACACACACACCTTCTATTGATCCCTTAATATTTCTTCACTCTATATCCATCCCTCCCCCACCCCCCGTCCTCCCTCTCTATCTTATTCTCTCTCACACTGTCTCCACACCTCTCTCTCTCTCTCTCTCTCTCTCTCTCTCTCTCTCTCTCTCTCTCTCTCTGTGTGTTTTCAACTTATCCCTTCTCCTCAACTCCCTACCTCATTATGACCCCCATTCTCTGTTTTATCGCATATCATTCCCATCTCTTCAATTTCCCCCTCCTTCTCAGATCTCCTCCAAAACATCACATTCCTCCTCTAATACTCCATATCCACCTTTCCATTCACCAATCCTACCTCTCATCAAGCCATCACCCACTTCCTCCCCTCCACCTTATCCCCCTTCATCACTCAAGTCTTGTGTACTGCTTCTAACCGTATACATA
Source organism: Pseudotsuga menziesii (assembly GCA_001517045.1). NCBI lineage: Eukaryota > Viridiplantae > Streptophyta > Pinopsida > Pinales > Pinaceae > Pseudotsuga > Pseudotsuga menziesii. The sequence continues at coordinate 79,473 of LPNX010974202.1, forward strand.
TTCAACACCTCTTTTCCCCCTAATAATTCTCTCAATCTGCACTCCCCTTCACCCTTGTAACCCATAATGTTAACATTCCATTTAGCTTTCTCCACTTGAACTTACAACATCCTCCTAGGACTTGACCCTTCCACACCCACTCTCAACTATTAACCATCCCCACATGTACTTCCAACATCTTCCTAGGCCCTTGACCCTTCCCCACCCCTCTCAACTATTAACCATCCCCACCTGAACTTCTAACATCCTCCTAGGCCCTTGAACCTTTCGCACCCCCTCTACACTATTATCCATGCATTTTATATAGCACATATAGTGCTACATTTTTAGCTCTACAAAACACGTGCACGTTATAGAACTACATAATGCGCGCACGTTTTGTAGTTCTATAACACGCATGCATTTTCCAATTCTACAAGGGTGGAAGATGTAATTTGAATTTAAACATGCAAATTCACTTGCTCGCATGTCACCAATAGTCCTATGTGTATGGTTTGGAGTTTGCTTCAATAATAGAAAACCTTGGCTATGGTATATTATAAACCATAGCTAATTGGGCATTTCTTCTATTTTATAAAGAAGTTGTTGTTTACGCACTCGTTATAGTATGCTACACACAATCATTTTTTACAAAATATTAAATATAAATAGCATTTTTTCTGCAAATTCCTAATAAATAAGTTTTATTAGAAAATATTATATTTTCCTATTTTTTTTCAATTTCTATTGTGTTCCTAACTCCTTAACTAAAAAACATGTTGTTAGTGTTTTTTCCATAACTTTTTCAATCCTTAATCGTTTTAAAAACAAATTATATGGTGCACTAGAAGACACTGACCTCTACATTCTATAAAAAACCTATTTTATGATTATTTAATTAAGACCTTCAAAGGTTGCACCTATAAAAGATGTACCATTTTCAAGGAATGATCACTTAGATAATTATACAAAAAATAAAAAAATTACTAATTTTTATTTTTGAAAAATAGTGTTGCACTAGTGATATATGTTCTATACATGCCTACAAATTTTTGTATCCCAAAAGCATAATTTAGGCCCTTAAAGGCTGCACCCACAAAAACATATAACTTATAGTTAACCTAAAAAATAAAACGTGATTGTTAGAAAAAATGAAACTTGACATAGTTATTAAAAATTTTAATACATAAACCTTATATATTTGGAAACTTGATTCAATTTCCTACATTTAATCTTATTTACTCAAAGTAATATATTTTGTGTAAATATCTCAAAAAATACAATTAAGTTGAGGGATGCCTGGTTTTTCAGTTTTCTATTGCATCTAATGTGCCAAAAGTGACCCTCATTAGCTTTCAATCATCTAGATACACCCCCCCCCCCCCCTCTCTCTCTCTCTCTCTCTCACACACACACACACACACACACACACACACACATGTACACATCCCTACACCTCTCCCTACCATTAACCCCCATAATATCTCTCTCTCCCTATCTCTCTCTCTCCCCCCCCTCTCTCTCTCTCTCTCCTCCTTTCCCTAACTCTTACTGACCCCCTTTCTTACACTCTCTCTTCCCTGATCCACCTACCCCTAACCTCCTCAAAACCCATTTTCTCTAACTCTAGGACCCTACCCCTAATCCCACCTGTCTACCTCTAAATCCCTAAGATTCCCCCCTCTCTCTATCTCTCTCATACTCCCCCTCACCTTAACCCCCCCTTGTTGTATCTATCTCTCTCCTACTCCTGCTACCCCTAACCCCTTAACAACCCCCCTCTCTACCTATAACACCCTATAACATGCCCCTCTCTCTACCTCTAACACCCTATGTTAATGCTTAAATATCACACACATGCAACATTGTTTGTAATTTAAATATAAAGAATCATCAACATATAGCATGTAACCCATCGAAGAAATCCTCATTAGATCCAAGAAGTAACATGATTCCAAAAATTCCCAAATTCAGTCAAAATACACAAGCGCACGATCATTGGCCTATTCACATGCTCTATGGCACATAGTAATAGTGCAACAACCACACAACCTACATGGAATAATTAGACCTCCCTTGAGAGGGATCATTTTCCTCTCATATCCCCCCCACCCACCCTCTCTATCTCTTTCATACTCCCTTGACCCCTAACCCCTTTCCCCCTCTCTTTATATCTCTCTTACTCCTCATACTCCTAACCCCACTCTACTTCTAACACCCTACCCCTAATCCTGGGGCCTCTCTTTATCTCTCACTCCCTATAAACACACCCCCCCCCCCCCC
>LPNX010974202.1:84064-166533 GCA_001517045.1 Pseudotsuga menziesii
CCATATTGTGGCATCTGCTTGATCTTATGCATAGTGCAGGACGTTGTAACTAGATATTGTCTTAAAAAAAAACTAGAACCATGAGAGAATTGCTTATTGTTAACCATCTACAAAAGGAAGTCACTAAGAAAGAGTCTATAATAAACCTACAACCAAAAAATACATATAAAACCAACGAAAAAATTAATTCAAGCCAGAGAGGGCATCCATCCAAGCCTGAGAGATGTAAGAATAATGGGCACTAAGCACCTAAAAAAAACAATACACAACGCAAAAAACATTAAAAACAAAATCCTACATACCAAGCAAGTTAGCAATGCTAGCATCACCGAGGACGGGGAATCAAATTTTGTTGTACAACACTTGTCGCGATGACATATAGGTATGAGATGGAGGGGCAAGGAAATCGATCCTAAGTCAACTGGAGCTTTGAAACTCACATGTCTGAGTCTTGACAATCTACCTTTTAAATTGAACAAGAACACCAAATGAAGTTTGTTAATGGTTGGATTTGAGAAATTTTTAGGTGTGAGTAATTAAGAGCTCAGGGTACTAAATTTTGTTGTGTTTTGTACCAGTCAATAATCACCGGTAGAAAATTTAAGTTATTTAATGAAAATAATTAATGTATCTACCTCTATGTTGAAACTGTTTCCATGCCGATGTGGCTAGTACTCTCCTTATTGTCTTACCAAAAGGCACGAGAATGAGGAAGAGGATGTAAAATTATGAACTTCACCTTCAAATAATTCCTTGCAATCACATTGGTAAGGGGTGATGAGAAGATAACAACAATCCAACATGTCAAGTCTCAGTTGATAGTGTCAATTAAAGAATTACATGGTAAATTTAATATAAGACTTAGTTATAGTTGTCTCTTACTCTTTGCGTCTTGACATATTTGATATTTTATGGTTGTCTCTACGCCTTGATCCAATCGATATTATAACGATGAGGGTGTGCGTTCATAATAATACTTACTTATGACTATGGGGTGACAATGCACATGCATAATAGTCTGTAGTTATCACTGTGAGGTGAGGATTTAAAGAGAAGAGGTATCAAGATGTAAAGAGATGTAATTTTTATACGTATTTTGGTGGTGAGTTCCAAGAACAAATGTTGTGAGAAACAACAAGTGTTTGGAAGGATGGAGGGAGATTACGTCTTGATCATGCCACCTATCAAATTGAAGACTATTCTTGAGCCAAAAAATGTTTTTTTTTTAATTTTATTAATAACCATTGTGGTGCTCTGGTCCAAATTTTTTTTCTAACTCATTGTTTCTCCATATCGTGTGCCCAGTGACACCTCTCTATATCAATGAATAAATCAGCCTCTCCATAGTTTGTGATCCTAGCTGCATGCCATTATTTGTAGTTGGGTGACATTAAGTGTTGTTTATATAGTTGTCTCAAGTCCATATATTCGTACAAGAAATGAAATCTTGTAGAGGAGGACTCATCAAACCAACAATTTGAATGTCATTTTGATGAAAAACGATGGATGTTGGTAGCCAGGTTCACATATGTAGTAGGCACAAAGTTTTGGGCTCGTTTCGGGCCTAGCAGTAGACTAGTAGTTGTTCTTTGTTGTTACAACCACAATGACTAACACATTGTCACACCTTATATTGTAGCCCCAAGTGACTCGGAAGTTAGAGTCACATCCTAGTGGCTAGTGCATCGTAGTCGCTAGTCAGCAATCATCATCTTGCACAACCAAGCACTGAGTGCATGACGTGAGTGATTATAATTGATGACATTTCCAATATTTTGAATAATGTGTCAAACTTTATAGCACATGAATTTCAACATCTTGAAAAATTTATATGGATGGAAAATTTCTAATATTACCCTTCTTTTGAAATGTTGATATAAATTATGCCCAACTCCATTAAAAAGATAAAATTCAGATTTCAAATTTTTTTAAAAGAGCCATTTTAACTTTACACTTCTAAAAATGGAAGAGCGAGGAAAAAAGTTCAAATTTGAACGCTCCTCACCACTAATTCTGGCCTAAAAGGAATATTTTCATGGATAAAAATAAATCAATGATAAATCCATTAGCCTAGTAATTGTGATTGCCAGCTTAATATATTTGATATTCAGCACAGGTGTTCCTCCTTCCATGCTACCAGCTGAACGTCTCCCAAGGAAGGGAAAGTGTGTAAATTCATGAGTTTTACGCAGTGTCTATGCGCCTCCCCTATCCCCTATTTTAAAAGGATGAGATTGATGACGTGGACACAACTCAACACGGAATGAGTTCCGTGTTCAACTTTCATTATTTAGCGACCCATAAATAAGGGTAACGATTACATCTACGTGGCTCTTCTTTATTTTTGGTATATGCGTCAGTAGCTGGTCGGTGATTTAGCCACGTGGTTATCACTTACTCCTACGTTAACGATAATTTTAACAGACCTAGCATCTTATTTTCTATGTCCTTGCTTAATTCATTAAGCCTTCTCATAATGCAAACTGATACATTAAGAGAGTTGTGTTTCGATAATGGTGGGCTAAAAATGTGTTTGGACAATTCTATACTTGCAAGTCCTTGGGGATTTTAAAAGCAAGACTATACAAGTTGCAAAACTTTAAGCGAGAGTGGCATATTCTTATTAAAGAAGTAAGTGAATATGAGAACTAAAATAAAGTATCTCGCAAGTTTTCTTGCGAATTTATTTACCAACCTAAATGTGTCGGTGAAAATGCATAGATATTTCAAATTAGTGTAGACTTTTTTATAAATATTTTTCTATTTATAAATTAAATTACATGTATAATTTTAAGATAAAAAATGCAATTCCACTCTATCTCTATAATCCTTAAACACTTTCTAACTCGTCTAAATCCTTTGTGCAAATTGCCTTAGACTCAGCCAGTTTCCAAGTGGTTCACACTACCAAAACCTAGATTTTGCACTTCATAATTCGTTCCCCACTTAATGAAGAATCACTCCTTATCTCAATCCTTGCTTAAACAAATGACTTTTCACAATGAAACCATCCTTTTTATATAAATGGAAGGTGGTTTGTTATTTCCTCATAATATGCCTTGCAATCCACTTCATGTCCAAATTGGACCTAATGTACAATCCATACAATCGTATGCCAAGTCTTTGGAATGTTCATCTCCCTTAGGTTTACATATCTAGATCATGCACCCAATGTGTCCCAATCATCTAATCTATATGATGGTTCAACTATCTTGGTTGAACAACTTCCAAGGTGTTTCTTTACATTCCTTGAGTTACGAGTCGTGTCAGGTGTTTGTTTGTCCAAGTTGCGATGCACACCCACCTACATAGGCACTCCTACCTATGGCCTAAGGTCTTGTTCCCACAAGCCAAAGTAATTATTCCTAGGGATAATTTTAAGAATGCCTCGAAATTTATATGTATAATAAATGGGTGAATCTCCCTAATATATAAAAAAAAATTGAAGGCTATTTTATCAATAACATAATATGTATATATAAGTTTTTGGCTAATCTTTCATTCTATTATAGAATATTGTAAAATCTTGGTGAATCTTTCACTAAATTGTAAGATATAGTAAAATATTGGAGAATATTTCACTGAATTGAGAGTGCCTTAGAATTCAAAAGGCCTCAAAAAACATCCATGATAAAAAGAAAGATAAAAGGTAAATTTACAATATAATAATCTATTGTAACCATGGATAAGAAGCATTCCACTTTAATTGTTAGATAAAAACATGACGCAGGTTTGTATTCTCTAATAAATCACATGTGTGGCATGCCCCTTCAACACCTGAGCTTTCAACAATGGAGATGTTATGTGAAGATTAAAATGTCAAGAAAACTAAGAATGAAAAGTGGAATCGCATCAACCAGAAATTTCACCCTGCAAAGGTGATCCAATGTGGGTGAACCATGAATCGTTGTAGCCTTTATATAGAACAAAATAGCCCCTACTTTTTCCTTCAATACTAGAAATCAAGGGCTCAAAGAAGCTGGTATCACATGAAATTGACAAAAAATACAAGTGATGCAACCATATGCCTAAATTACAAGGAAAATGGAGGGTGAAATAACCCTTGGGAGCCTCCATTACTGAAAATTAGGGGCGAAGGAGTGATTTCACGAGATTTTCTCTAGAAACTCGAGGAAAAAGACAGATTGAAGGGACATTTTTCTAGAGCGAAAATAGTTTTTTTCATTTTCCTCATTAATATACGGGAGGCTATTCATTGTGGATTTTTTTTCCAATAAATATTGGGTGAATATATTTTAGCTGAAAAAACCCTTTCCATATAAGAAAATATCCCACTAAATTTTTGTAACCGCCTTTATATATCCCATGGGCTATAGATAGCCCCTAAAATTATCCATTCTTATTCTTAGCATTCCTATGAACCAAGGAATATTTTCCATCCAAGATACTATATATTTTCTCTAAGAAACCCCAAATGGAGACCCTCATCTTGCTCCCATACTTAGCTAGATCACTTTGATAGCTCTTCAACACTTAGGCATGCATTTCCTTTGTGTAAGAATACTAGTAAGGCATGCCCATCCAACCTTGCAACCTATCATTATAACCAACGGAATCTTGCAAATGATAGTCTCAATGGACTAGTGGAGGAATACATTATAGCTTCAAGGAAAGGGCCATAAACAAGTGATCAAGAATAGGTGTAAAAAAACCATACATATTTTAGATAACAATGTTCAAAACATGACATAAAATATGGCAATGTTAAAAGGATCCAATAAAGTTGTATGTAAGTGTGAAATATCTATGACAGTGCTAGAAGATAAAAACTAAGAACTTGATCTCAAAACAAGATATGTACCAAGATGACATCCCATCATAAAATGGCCATGTATAAGGGAAGTAAAATAAATTGCAATCATAACTATCAAGAGAAATTCAAGCTAAAAATATCAAATGTAGATGCTCTAAAATAGAAAATAATGTCTATGACCAAAGCTCAAGGAGAAGAGTGGTACAAATGTACAAATATGGAGCCAAATACAAATATTGAATCTATTGAAGTTGTGAATGTACAAAAAAAGGAAAAACTTTGTAACAAGGAGTGAAAGTGAAAAGTGCTCACGCAAAAGTGTGATATAGTCATGAGCAATTGATCTATAAACTACTATAGACATTCCATTAGAAAACATCATCACGACAAACTTTACAAGTTTCTACAAAATATATATACTTTGTTATGTTTACGCAATATTTTAATTTAATAGCACAAGTATAATGCTCACATGATTGAAATAAACCGCAATAAAAGAAGCTAAACCAACATATATTATGCACCTTCCACATAAGGAGCACAAATATATACCCTAAAAACCCAATATGGAAAATCCCAACAAGAAGGTGAGTACTATTCCTTTCTCTTTTCTTCTCAGGTATGAAATACAAATAGAAAGAAAGATGTACTCACTATGGAGTTTCCATAGACATTGTTGCCTATGTGGCTATTAAAGGGTTTTCTACTTCTTCTCTACTCAACTATGGAATAGTGAATCATTAAAACAAAAATGGAACCCCTTCATTTCATAGTGGCCCAATATTTAGCATGTCTCGATAGTTTCCTAGGGTTAGGGTGAGGAGTTTTGCATGCCTCAAGTCTTTCTTAAGCTTAAGGTTTTGTACCCTCTAGAATCCTCTTGAAAGTCAACATATGTTAATAATGGTATTTTATGTGGCATTCACTCAATACCATGGAGATCAAAAGCATATGCCAACTTGTGGGAGGCATAACTTAATGATCATACAAACTCTGATTGAGGTGGTGTTTCTGCTATTGGAACTCTTATGTAGAATAAAATCAAGGGGTTGTGTGATTTGTTCACAATTTTTTGATCCAAAAATGTTGTTTAATTCCCCAAATGGATTCTAGGAATTTCAGGAGACCAAACAACAAAAATATTACATGAATTTAAAATGGGCCCCACATGTGAATAACTCCATTTTTCCATTTGTAAAGTACCAAAACAAGACAAATTACATAATGATCCATTTCACACCATACCTCCCCATTTTGGGAAGATTTAGGTCCCAATTTTTTTTTATTGAAGGAGGTGAGGAAATCCTTCTCTACCTTCTCCATGGAGCACTGTTTGTTATTTCTTTGAAGTTCTTATCCTTTCAACCCAAACTTCTAGAGTTATTTATACCCTTTCCTAGTTGTTTTGGGATTCTTATTCAAAATGGTATCCTCTGCTAAATCTATCTAAGATTTTGGTACTAAGTTCTCTATGGTAGGTAAGACTTGTCGATCATTTTTCCTAGTCTAACATTGTAGTCTAACAGGGTTTCAAATTTTCCACATTCACTATTGATTAAATGTGTCATATATATGGAGTTGCATTAAGTATTTTGGCATTATCACCTACATTGTCCAACACCTCAAAAGTATCCTACCATAGATCTTTGAACTTCTGACTAGGACCCTGTAGCCTTTCCTTGTTTATATGCAACTAAAGTCGGTTTCCTACCTTGAATGTATTCTGAATTTTTTTCTAGTCATGTTGAGTAATATACATTTCATGCAGCTTATTCAATGTCTCCTACACATGCAAATGGATTTTCTTGATCTTGTTAATGAATCTTTTATCCTTCAATGCTTATCCTATGGTGTATTTCCTCACTCCTCCTTGCATTCCATATATGCATCATCTAAAGGTGAAGATGGAAAATATCCAAAGAAAGTTTCAAATGGGGACTTACTACTTTATAAGAGTACCAAATATAAATAAAAATTTCATCCTAATGCATTGTATGCCTCTAATTGTAACCCCCAAAAATATGAACCAATGTCTTATTTACTATTTGTGTTTTTCCATTTGTCTATGGACTCATGGAATTTATAGATCTCTTCAACTTGATGTCTATCTTATCCCAAAGTGTAGTCCAAAAGGATCTAATAAATATGATATATTTTTCTAAGATGATGCTCCTTAGTATCTCAAATTTTCACCCATACTTCTTCAAATAACATGATTGTAATTTGTTCTTGTCTATGGTATTTTGCAAGACATGATAATGCACATCTTCCTAAACTTGTGCGCTAGCACAAAATCTATATATAGTCCTATTTTATTCTAGTTCTTGGAAAACAACCCATGAAATCCATGGAGATGCTCTCCCATGGTCTAGTAGGTACATATAAGGGATGGTATAAACCTTGTTTCCTATTAATTGGTTTGTTGATACAATACAGTATGAAACCTCTAATAAATGGAGCTATGAGTTATTTCATTCTAAGGTAATACACATAACTATATATGTTGGCCATTTTTTTGCTTAGAATTTTGGACATGTGAGATTCTCTCATAGGTTGCAACATTGCTCATTTAGGAACACAAAAGATAATCTATATTAACCCATATTGAAGATGGTAGTCAACCTTGCTATCACCTCCATCTTCTTGAACTTGACCTTGTAACTATTGAAATATTTCAATGAAGCCCTCATTTTCAATGCATTCCTCTTTGTATGCATCATGGATGGAAGAATCCATGTGGGTTAGAGTACCCAAAGTTGTGATATTTGGTGCAGGTGGCCCTAAAAGCATCTCTACCAAAATAAATTAGTACTACCCTTATATTTGATGACAAGATGAATTGTTGCGAAAATCCCATCCTCTTGTAGCGTCTTATTTACTGAATATTGTTCTAGGTTTGTAATTATTGCAATGGTTGGTGATTGGTGTGGGTGATGGTTTCATATCCCATTACACAATGCTTCCATTTCTTAACATATTATACTGAAGAAGAAATCTCCTTGTCATGCGTGGGTCAGTGGATCAGGACTTCATGACCATGGATCATTTCAAAACTGCTCCCATAAAATATTAGTTTTCACCAAGATCATGGATCATGGATCAAGACTGATCCCATAACATATTAGCTTTCATATGTATCCACTTTGAATGGCTTCTACAGATTACACAATGTAATAACTAGGGCTTAACTAATGTTTCATTTTGTGTCTTCAAAATCCTTTTGTTATTTATTTCTCGAATGGAAAATTTTGCAAAAAAATCTTAATGGCATGTAATGGTGCAATTGTAACTAGAAATGATGCTATAAACTTATCTCAAGGTATTATGATACTCCCACAAATCTCCTAAATTCAATTCCATTGGTAAGAGTTGGCCAATGTTGACCTCCATCTTTATCATATCAAACTTAAGTTCCCCTCCACTAATCATGTACCCTAAGTAGACCAAGAATTACGAGAAAAAAATCACATTTCTTAAGGTTTGCTTATGGTTGATTCTTTTTTAGGGCCTCTAACACCTACATTAGAAGTGATATATATTCTTCCCAAGTAGAGACAAAAATCAATATATCATCCAAGTACACAATAATTGAAAATGAATCTAGAAAGGTGAACAATACATCAATCTTCAAACACATAAATGTAGTTGGCTCCTCACATAAACCAAAATCCATTAATAAGTATTCATATAAACCTTGTGTAAACTTGAAGATGACCTTTTAGGTGTCTTCTTCTTTCTTGTACTTTGTGGTATCTGTAAGTTTTAAAATTGTGTAGAGAAGCAAAGCATACATATTATTTTAAGAAAAACATAGATTGCACCATAGTATTCACACATAAACATAGATATTTACCCTGGAAACGCTTAACCGGGAAAACCAACAAACCTTGGAGCCACACCTCCTATTTTCTCATATTTATTATGGATCCCTCACAATACAAAATATAGGTGTTCAGCAACATGAAATACCCTAATCCATTAACCTGGATTAGAAAATAGACTCCAACCCCTTAATCAGGATTAAATTACATATTTTTAGAAAATTCCCCAAAATACCCAAAAACAACCAATTTTTTTTTGGCTTGCAATGCTTGCCTCGGAAACATCCTACCGATTGTTTCCGTGAAGGTGCTGATAAGGATCGTCGGGTGCGGTGGTGATAAGTACACTTCCCCTCCACATGCACATGCAAATAATATAACATATACCGAACATTATCCTACTTGTTGTTTTGTTTGCATTGCAATGAATCATGCACAAGTAAATTTGAACCCAAAATCCGAAGGCATATTTGTCTGAATTTCGACAAGAATCTATATAACATATGACAAGTTGTACTATTTTTAAACTTTGGTAGAATTTCGTTGTGTATTTGACGACCTCAACAATACGTCATAAATACAACAACAATTAGTCACATGACCAACAGAAAAATCCAACGATATTCTGTCAAATATCCAACACATGGATCGTCGATTAACCGACATTAATTTCTAGGATTGTCGTAAAAAATGTGACAGTAGAAGTGTCAGTTAATCAACACCTTAGTCCACCCAAACTGTCAGTTAATTGACATCTTAATCCAGCCATATTGTTGGTTAATCGACGGCTGAAGTGTCAGTTAACCAACAATTTGGGTGGATTAAGGTGTTATTTAACTAAAACCTTAATCCACCCAAATTGTCAGTTAAATGACACAGAGTTGTTGAAAATCCGACAATTTACATACATAAAACTACACAAAAATCCAACAACATTGTCATCGGTGGTATGGAATCCTCATAGGATATAGGATTTAAGTTGTTGAAAATGAGACAAGTCTGAGTAGTTGCTAGGAAACAACAAGAAAGGAATTATAAAGAAAATTATATCATTGTTCATGCCATGTGGAGTTTCATCGTTGGGAGTAATCATGCACTTGGCATCTTTTGCACTGAATAATTTGAGACAATGTTCATTGTTGATGTAGACATTGCATGCATCTTGGCAATATTGCAACAAATAGAAGCAGGTTATTATGCACATGCAGCAAAATATTTTTAGTTAATTAATGGTTTGCTGTATTATTTTGTTAAGTTGTGCATCCTAAGAGGAGATGCTAGGTTAGATTGATGCAGAAAATCCATACTTCAAAATTTGTTGGATATTTTGGTGTAAGGAAAATTGATGAAAACCAAACTCAACATATTCACCAAAAAATCAAGCGCTTGGGGTTCAAGGGTGAATTCCACTGGTTATGTGTTCAAACAATTAAAGATCTATGCTCTATAATTAAGGGATATTCAATTCTAAAAATGATTCTTTCACATTACATTAGGTTCAAAGAAAGAATGTTATACCTAACATAAGTATTTATGCATACAAAATCAACCAAAAAAAGGATAATCAAAGACCTTGGCATTCATCCACAATTAACACTAAACGTATATCTAGAATTTCGTATAGATGCACAATAAAATAAACCATATACTTAATTTAAAAAATACTTTCACAATGAGTAGATTCACCAGCATATATCCAAGAGTAGCATATTAGAAATAAAACTTCATTAAATTAATAAAACTGATCATGAAAACCTCACAACCTGAAAAAATAAGAAAAGATCAGAAAATTTTGCAACACTCTCATGATAAAGAACACATGATTATATCCAAAAGGAAAACGCGAACATGATTTGAAATAAAATCGTTAAGAAATAGTTTTTTAGAATTCAAACACAAGGTAACAAATCCATGAAAAGCAAGAAATGGATTGTACATGAGAAACTAATTCCATCTTCAACATAAAGCATTTTTAAACATGGGTAAATCTACCATATTGATAGACTAGTATTGATGTTTTATTTTAAACAGAGAACTGGGTACTTTCCATCATTTTTTTTATTTTGGAGTTCTTGAAGGAATTCAAGTACCACATTAGCACTCTGCATTGTTTCCACTGTTGGAGCAACTTACAGATCCAATGCATGGATTTTGTTTCCAATGAAAAGCACCTTGGGATTCCTAATTGGATCAACTTCACATCTAGGTGATACACAACATACCTCTAAAGAATACTTCAATCCCTAAGATAATTATCAACTACAACTACCTTCAGACACTAGAAATGAAATCTAGAGAGGGTGCAGAGCTTTTCATGATTAGAAGAGAAAAACCTTGTATTTTCTAGATAATCAATATAACACTCATTTCTTATAAATCCAAGTAATGAACCAAATGTGTATACAACACTTTTTTGTTCATTGTCTTATCAACAAATGTAGAGATAACCCCTCAGAGGCTTCTATTATATTTTGTAAGAAATCTAAATCTTTTAGGATTCCACTATTGTTATTTATGTAATATCTTCTATATTTAAGTATTATCCAATAACATGTAGACCATGGGATAATAATCAAGATTCTATCTCTATGATTTTAATATGTTTAGTCCAGGACGGTATAAGTCTGAGGAAATAGTAATAATTGGCACTCACATTCTAGGGTTGTAAGACTAAGATGGTTTTGTTGAACTATTATCCAGAACTCTTGGAGTGGCCTAGATATCCACTGATTTATTATTGATGAATAATAACTATAAAAACACAAATCCTAGTTAATTAACATGTCCTATGCAAGGTGTCATCTTTTCTTTGCCTTTTGTAGAAAAAAATAAATATAATAATCATTACAATAAACACTGGAATTTTGTTGGACATTAATAAAAATACCTTATCTTTGAATGGGACTTGAGATTTCAAATGTGTTCAAACTTGAATTCAGAGATAGAATCCAGGAAAAGAGTAATCTTTTTCTATCAGCTCAATACTAAGTTTGTTTCCATATCTAGTTGTATTGTGATTCTTCACAAAAGAACTTGAGGTGTATGAGAGAAAACTTATCTCTAGAGTCCAAATTATTCTCCATGATAGTCAGAGATATAAAACTTTTCCATAAATCCCAAGGATTAGAGAAGGGCATAGCTTTGACAATGATATGGGCATCGCATATCTCCCAAAACAAGAAAATTTCCTTGTTTGGGGGCAATAAATGATCGATAATGTGACCTTTAGACACAGGTTCTCATATTTTGAAGGAGATGGACCTTTGTGCCTAAAATTCCTCTTGTTTTTCTGCATTATTGTTCAACTATCTATTTATTTCATAATAGTATTAGTTGACTAGCTCAGAATTTCGATTCAAAATATTTTTTTTAGAATCATTTTCCATGGGATTATCTTATCTCTTCAGTTTGTAATTGGTATAATAGATAATATAAGATAAGATAAATTTATTAATGTTGAACAAATGACTACATTATGTAGGTCAATGGGATTAAAAAGTACATCAAGCTCCTATAGCAGCACTAATAAAGACAAATAAATATCTAAGTTAGATGTACAAGGTACACGAAAAGGAATAGCACTAAAAATGCTAAAACAAAATGAGTCTATGCTCAATACTAAATGGAGGATGTCACGATCCTGATGGCGTTAAGTATATGGATGTATATGTGTTATTATTTGAGAGTTATTTTCCCAATATCTTAAGATTTATTGTGTAAGTCACTAAAATTATTCTAGAGGGCTATGCTCCATACCTACATTTTCCCTTTGTAGGTTTATCATCCAATTTTGGGTATTTGGTTATGTATAACAAGTGTGTTCCATATTGTAATTTTCCTAATCCTTATGTCTACATATATTTCCCTTGGTATCAATCCTGATATGCTTAGGGATGTTGCTAGTGTTAGAACTTCTATTTTTCTATGGTGTTCTTGTAAGAAAATTATTATTGATCATTAATAGAGACTTGATGCAAGGTTTTAGTTATGTGATTCTTGGATAGATCATTTTCCTTAGGGACAACATATTCTAGAAATTTTGTAGGGAAAAGCATAAAAGATGACTCAACATAGAAATTTTAGTGGCCCATTATTGCATAGGTCAAAATATATTGATATCTCTTCCAAACCATCTAAATTATTAGGTATATCTATCAATTTTTTCATCTTAATTCATTTTCCTAAATTGCTAAACAATTCGTTTTCAAGTTGTGTTTGAAATTGATTGTGGCTACACTAAAATGTAGTCCAAGTACCCTGATAGAACAATTTTTCATTGCAAATATGGTCTTCAGTAAAGGGTATAGCCAAGTTATATAGAAGCAAAGATATATCTATAACCCAAGCTATGCTATGCCTAAAATACAGGTCAAATTCAATACTGGAATTTTGAATTTCATTCCAATCACTTAAGGAGATGAACTTTTATTATTTACAAAAACCTTTTAATTATGATTTATGTGATATTGTTTTTCTACAAAATGTGTATTTTTGTTCAAGATTGAAGACCATATAAATCTTTCAAATAAAATGCAATCCCTATTGAGATTTAGATAACCAAATCCAATTTTATTCTAGAATATTTTTTCAAGATGAGTGGAGTGTTCATCTCATGACAAGTTTCTTAACATCATCATTTCCAAAAAAAAAGAAATTCCAATTGGTTGGATCGTGTCCGATACCTCCATGTGACTTCCAAATCAAACTTTTGTATCCAAAAACTTCTCCTTTCCAGTGTAAGACAAAGAGAACATTGTACTCAGCAGAAACTCAAGCTTAAAATGTTTTGGCAATTTCACAACTCCAGATTACCTGCTTCATTGTTTAAAGTTTTTGAGAAACCAAATTATTTGTATTTTGTAATTGAGCCTTATTGATAAACTATTATGAGCTATGAAGAACCATACACCCATGTACTTAGTAGTAATATAGGTATGGGACTTCCAAATTATTGTTATTTTTTTATGAAGAACCAACCACCCAAGTACTAAATAGTAATAGAAGTATGGAACTTATAGATTATTTCTAAACTGTTATGAAAAAACAACCAACCAAGTACTTAGTAATAATAGAATAATGGGACTTCCATATGTATTAAAACCTCACAAGTCACCTTGTTTTGTGATCTTGAACATTCCACTTCTTATTAAGATGACTTGCATTTGAATAATTTGGTTGAATATTATCATATATCTATTTGATTCGATGTCCATAAATGGATTCTGATAATACCATTTCTAATTCTTCCAAATGTGTCCATGGACATCCAAGTTTAGCCTCAGCTTTCAGAAAACAATCATCTAGAATTATCTGACATATTGTTGTAAAACTGGGCCAATCAATTGTTGAAGTCTATGAGACTAATTAATTGCTCGCCAAGATGGCTATTTACTTGTGTTGTTGTACTAGAATTCAATCCATGTATGAAATACATTCTTTTCCCATCATTTTCACATGATGGAAGGAAGAAACACAAGTTTCCCTCTTTCCGTGAGGTTTTCTGAAAGATCAAGTCTTTATTCTAGCATTTAAAATTGTATTATTATTTTCCCAAGTTACAATGCTCAGGAAAACCCTCGAGTACTTACCCTCACTTCAAGGATGGTACTTAGGGTAAACCCTATATCTTTTTAGGACACAAGACTAGGTAAACAACAAAGATCAATGCATCTGGGAGAGATTTTGGTGTAACATACATGGCCAGTAATCAAATAAGTATATAGGATCAAAGAGTTCAAAACGATGTGAGTGAATTTTATGCAAATCTTAAAGATACCATGTTATGTATTATATTTCTGTTGCATTTCAAGACTTTAGAATTGACATCTTAACATAACCATAAAGAATAAAATATTTTCTAACATCTTTGAGGTTTTCAAGCAGTAAGAATCGGTGCATTTTGGATGACTACCCTTATAAACTGGTTTCAAATAGTCTATGCTTGCTACATATTTGATTTTGGGGAAAATCACTTCTACTTTCATGGGCATGGAACTATACATGAGTTGTGAAAGTAAGAGTAACATGAACATAATATGTAATGAAATACATAACATGAACATAATATGGAATGAAATTGGAAACAACATAGCTCCTCTAGTCACAGTTCATCCATTGTTAAGCTTGTCTATAAGTACCTGTAGTTCCAAATAATTCAACCTACATAAATATATACAAAACCAATAAAATCCATATGTGTATGATTATTTAATAGTCTAAGGTGCATTTTTATGAGAATGCCAACATACCTTTACAATGCTTCCCATCACCTTCTGAGCCTTCTTTTTGGACTAGTCCCTCATCATCTTGGATTCAAACATGGATTTACTCAATGAGAAGAAACTAAAATATTGATAAAAAAAACCAACACTCATGAATAATCTCCTATTGGTTTCAAGAATAATTTATTGGATTTTTCTAATATTGGAGCAAACCTCCCTCGTTTTGGAGCAACAACGAAGTCAACATTGACTTTGATGTTGATATGTTTGATTGAGGGAGGTTTTCTCCAAGATTAAACAACTCCAATAAATTATTCTTTAATGAAAAAGGCCAGCCACGTGAAGGAATAATCTCTTATCCCCCCTCCCCCTCACATCACTCTCAATTCCCCATACCCAATCCATGTACTAGAAAAAAAATATTAAATTTATATGCAAAAACGTGGATTTAATTTATTATCAAAAAGTATAGATAATGTTTATTAAGTGAGTTCTTTCTAGGTGTTTTTATTTTTACATAATTAGCAATCAATTCATATTCTACAACTTATTGTTCAATTTTTGTCACATCCACAACTTGTCATAATGTCTTCCTAGTAGAGTACTCACAACATGGTTGCTGCTACAAGGGGTCGATATTTGTTGCGATAATGTAAAAATGTTAAATTGATATCTTATGATATCATAATGACATGTTTTTCATTAAAAAATATTATAGAGGTTTTTTTTACCTGATGTGGCCACATCATGTATTTCATGTCCCTGTATAGGCTCATCTTGTATAGTATGAGCCTCTACATTCTTTGCAGTTGAAAAATGAAAAAGTAAAATTAATATTCACCATTTTCAATGCAAAATTTTAAATTGTATCATGTGAATTCATTAATTACTTGGATTCAAAGCATGACCTTTGATAGGCTTTTCTCCATCCTCTAATTTAGGTGGATAGTTGATTTCCCGCTCAAAATTGAGTCAATATTTTATTGAAAATAATTATAATGAATATATTGCACAAGCAATCATTCTTAAATAAACTTCATTGATTTTGTATACTTGTGCAGAATATGGATCACCGAAATACGGTGTTTTCCCCAACAATAATTCTCGGCGTTCAACAACAACTCAAAATCCATGTTGGAAGCCAAGATTCAAGTATTCCTTTGTGGGTACGTCATTGAATCGATCGACCTGCATATTTTCATAAATGCCATGAAACTACCTTTTAAATTTCAATAAAATGAAAAATAATTTGCAATTTATTTTTTGGATGTAAGATTGGTTTTTTGATACTTACAATTCATGCCACAAAATTGGAATAACCACCAGGGCCAAGCTTGTGCTATCCAATTTTTTCTTATCTGGCCTTTGTGGCCTTTGATGTGTCTGATAGACTATGAAAAGGTTGAAATATTTTAGATGTTTCAAATTTGATCTAAAATTTAATAAGGATAAGGTTTATAATTACATTGCTGAAAGTATTGCATACTTTCCAGTGCCTGGCGGTATCTTTCCTTCTTTTCTCAAATCCCTCTCATTTCCATCTTCTACTAGGGATTTCCACTCTCTTTATGGAATAATTAGAGGGTACTCATACCTAGGATAACCTCTTTAACACGGGATATGACCTAATGGGTTAATGGTGACCTCTTTTACACAGAATATGACCTAATTATAAGAAGATGTGTACGACAAGATGAAATCTTAGATATTTTAAAGGCATGTCATGACCAACCGTGTGGTGGCCATTTTGCAGATAAAAGGACATCCTACAAAATACTCAATCTGGGGTATTATTGGCCTACTATTTTCAAAGATGCTAAGAGGTATGTTAGAAGTTGTGATACTTGTCAACGGATGGGACGGCCAGTCCGGTCTGATGAAATGCCACTCCATCCCCAAATCCTCATTGAACCATTTGAAAAGTGGGCCCTTGACTTCATTGGTCCAATTAATCCACCATCACAAGGGAAGAAGTATATTCTGGTCTGTATGGACTATGTTACTAAATGGGTAGAGGCCAAACCTTTACCGAGAGCCACGGAGCAAACTATGGTAAACTTTCTTTTTTGAAGAGATCTTCATCAAATTTGGGGTACCTAGAGAAATTGTAACTAATCAAGGTGCCCAGTTTACTTCCAAACTAGTGCAGGAGATAGCAGAAAAGTACAAGATCAAGCACAGAAAGTCCACCCCTTACCATCCACAAGCGAATGGCCAAGTGGAATCTACAAACAAGAACCTTGAAAGCATCATCACCAAAACTGTTCAGATGCATAGGAAGGATTGGTCAGCCAAGCTTACTGAAGCTTTATGGGCATACCGGATCACTTGGAAAAATAGTACTGGTTTTTCTCCTTACAAGCTTCTGTATGGTAAGCAAGTCTTCCTCCCTATAGAGTTTCAAATTCATACCTTCAAGTTAGCAGCAGATTTAGGCATGGATCTTTCTGAGGCTCAGCAAGAAAGAATACTTCAGTTGAAATAGCTAGATGAGATGAGACAGGCTGCCATAGAACACAATATTCTAATACAACAGCAGCGAGCTCAATGGCATGCCAAATTTATCAAAAAGAAGCAATTTCACATTGGTGACTGGGCACTATTGTTTGACTCAAAGTTTAAAGATTTTAAAGCCAAATTCACTACTCACTGGCTTGGTCCATATGATATTGTTGAAGTCTATGACAATGGTTCAGTCAAACTTCAAACCATAGATGATGAAGCACGTACCTTTGTGGTCAATGGCCATCGGCTCAAGCTGTACAACAAACGTATCAACAATGCAGATTTCATTCAACAGATTTCACAGCAACAGGAAATGCAAGTGCTGGATAGACACATCAGTGTTTCTCCTTCACCTGCTTCTTAGTTGATTTGATATAGCATACAAATAAAACAAAAACAGAAAAAGAATATAAAAATAGAAAATAGAAAATATATATAAAAAAAAACAAGAAAAAAGAAAAAGAAAAAGGGAAGTTTAATTGTGAAAACCAGGTCACTGGCACAATATAAACTTGAATTTTCTATGGAAAACCAGGCTTGCTTGGCCATTGAAAATTCACAAAAAAAATCTTCTTCCAATTTCCTGTCTTTTACATAGTTTTGTTTTCCAAATAATGAAGATCTTGTTTGACTTGAGGACAAGTCAAAAGGTAGGGCTGTGAGGGGGAGAGGCATTTTCATGCTTCTTTAGAACCCTCCAAGTCTTTTCCATATGCAGAAGGGACCTGATTTCCAGCAATACAAGTAACTTTTAACAATGCAGAGGGACCTGACTTTCAGTGAAGCAGAAGGAATTTGAGATAGCAGACAGAAGACATTAGAAGGATAGAAATGAATCAGAATACAAACCAACTTCATCAGGCAGCAAGCTCAGCAAAGTCTGTAAGAATTTATAGTTTTTATGTTTTAAAAAGTTTCAGAATTCTTTGTTTTTAAGTGATGACATATTACCAACTATTGTAAAGCTTGACTACCTATTTTTTCATTATTCTGATAGTCTCTACCAGTACTCTACTTACCTTCCATTAGTCTCTGCCAGCACTTCATTTTTCCACCCTAGGGGTCAAGATGGTTGTCAGGATCAAAACCAAGGGAAATTTTAAAATGGCCAAAGTCTATACTACATTCTACAGGATACAAACTGCATTCTACAGGCAGATTTTTTGGTTTAAAGACAAATAGGGTCTCCTTCTCAGCAAAAAGCGGAATATTTTTGACATAAAGGAATTTCAAAAGGTTTTTTTTATATGTGTATTTAGTGCATCATGCAAGGAAGGGAACAATGGTCATATATCTTCAGCGCATCTTTTAAAAGAAAAAGAGGTTTATTTCAAAGAAAAAAAATTCCTTTCATTACACCTTGTTCAAATAAACATTGGGCATATAAGGAAATTAAGATGAATATAAAACGTGGTAAAGCCTTACCTTTCATTTTTATGAGTGATTGAATGAAGTGGCATGAAATGATGAAAGGAAAATGTGGAATGATGCCCCACGACAGCATGTAAATGATTTTGAGTCTGCATTATGAATTGGTAAAATGGGAGACCACGACTTGGTCATTTTCCTTGAGGCCAAGTCCAATTGTTTGCCTCTGCAAAATCGACTGCTGTGTGAAGATAATTGACAGTTTGCAAAGAGAAGGGGCCGTGGGTTATAGGAAGTGTGAATCCACCATTTGCTGAAGAAATCGCGCAGGAAGAAAGAAAGTCAGCTATGGATACACCAATCGCTGTGGAAATCACGCAGAGGAAGTGAAAATAATTACACTAAGAGGAGGTAAAACTTAAAACCACTTTCCTTGCTGAATACTCTGCTCAGACCAACAGGAATTTCATAGTTTTCAGAGTATTGTTTTGGGAATAAGGAAGACAAAGATAGAGTTAAAGATTGAAGTTTTCTGTTTAAATTCAAAATGTCAGCTAGATTGGAACCAGCAAAATTTAATTCTGCTAATATTCATGAGACTTGCATGGAGGTTTTTGAAAATAAGCAATGGGTAAATTTCTTTGAAAAATTTAATGGGCATAATGAGTAGGCTAGTCTAGCTTTTGTTGAAACCTTTGATGGAGAAAGAGTTATAGTGGGGAACTTGCATTTTAGACTATCAGAAGACATCCTAGCACAAGTTACTGGCTTGCCACAGCAAGGAGAAAGGTTTTTCAAGACTAAACAGTTTAAAGAGAAAGTATGGATGTCATTTTTGTACAGATCAAAAGCAGGGTCAGTCAATTGGAAGAAAGGGATACCAAGAAGTTGTCTGGTTCATCCCTGGGATGAAATAGTTTATGTCATTCAAAAATTTATTACTTGTGAAGGCAGATTCAACATTGTTTACCTTTATCACATCAAGCTGTTACAGCATTTAAAAGGTGAATGTGAGATCAATATGCCCTATTTCCTACTACAGAGTTTGACTAAGATGGCTAAAGCTGTCCAAAGGCGTCCAAAAGACAAAATGACAAGCCTTTTTCACTATGGGCTTATTAAAATCATCATCCAGCATGAGTTACAAAGGAAAAATTTAACATGGTTAGGATTTCTAGTTCATAATCAGTTTGAAGAGCAGTAAGAATTGCTTGAAGAAGGTCTCAAAGAAGATGAATTGTTGATGATCACATACCCTGAGGCAACAAGCTCAAAAACTCCAAAGGGGAAGAAGAAAAACAAAGAGGTATTGCTGATTACTGATGATGAAGACAACTCTAAGGTAGCAAGTTCAAAACAGCCTCAGAGAAGGATACAAACTAGAAGTGTGAAGAGAAAAGAAAAACAGTATCAAAAACAAGATCAAATCTTCACCACCTACTAGAGAAAGCCAAGAAAGTATAAGCAAGCTCAAAGGCAATCAGCATTATAAGATGAGGAACATATGCAAGCCTTGGGGAGTCAAGAAGAAGATCCAGCAGCTGAATTAGGACAGGATATCCAAGACCTTGATGAGGTGATCAAGCAGGAAAAAAGGATCAATCTCTTCTTAGACCAGCAAGAGAAGGAAAAAGAAAAGCAGTTAGGACAGGAATTACCTAAAAGTTCAACTTCTCTTTTCTCAGAACAGCAAGCTATGGAAGGGGAAAAAGAAGATTCAGCACAAGAGCATGAAGAATTTGGAATAGATACCAATTCTGAGAAACTTCCAATAAAAATGAAGAAAAAGAAGGCTTCTAAAAGAAATTAAGAGATTAAGAGATTAAAACTTGAAATAGAGGAACTTGAGCAAAAGAATGAGAATCTAAGAGAAGTCAACAGGAAGCTAAAGGTTCAGAGGACATGCATCTCTAAACAAGCATACAGATGGTATAAGAAAAGGAAGGTTTATAAGGCTAAGTATGAGAGACTGAGGGTCCTCTATGCATCTTGGGCTTCAATAGATGTATCATCACAGACAGAAGACTAGAAGCAAGATGATCAACAACAAAATTTTGGTTTTTGAACAGGGTCAAACATTTTTGGCATGGGGACATGCAGCAGTTTCCTCTTGGGGGAGATGTTGGGCACCATTTTGATCTCTTTTTGCCACTTAGATATCTTTCATTTCCCTTCATAAAACCTTCATATTGATTAGAAAAGCTTTAAATTTCACCCATGAACCTTGGTTAAGAGGTATAATGTCATTGCTTTCTAATAAATTGAGTTTTGAGACTTTTTAAGCATTTTAACTAATATTTTTATTCAGATTACGGGATGTGCTAACTTCCCGTATTATCTCCAAAGTTGAGCATTTGCAGGACAGCTAGGCAGGAACTGGAAGATGGAGGGAAGATCCTTAGTGTCCAAGGATGGATGAATTTCCAATGGATAGCTGATATGGCTCTCACAGGTGTCAAGTCAACCGCAGTCAAAGGCGACCACCTGTGCTACCACTTAGCACAAAAGAAGGGTAGCTCTGATTTTGTTGAGTCTCATGGATCTGATAGAAGATATTGATGTCTATGTTCATTAATTAGTTTCTAGGATTATAGCATTTCCAGTTTTCTTTTAAATTTGTATAAGTACTTCACAAAACAATGAAGAAATCATCACGATTTGGGGAGAAACGCATAGTGTTTCTGAATTGCGTGGTTTTACTATGTAATCAATTTATGGTGAATACATTGAGAGTTTAGTCCTGTAATTCTTAAACTGTGTGTGTGAACAAGGCTTTGGAGGGCCCCCATTGTTGATTTTGCACATTCTTTTACTTGCCGGTGAATGCGTTTTGGATTATTGCAGCGATTTGGATTGATGCAATTGGTTTAAATCGTGCCAGTGGTATGTTTAATTTCTATAGGATTCAATTATGTTATTTTAGAACAAGTTAAATTAGTTTCCAATTGATTTTATAAAAGCTCTGTTATCTCATTTGAACGGTTCAAGATACGATTTCATGTGCTGCACATCACTTGCATTTTTTTTTAAGCTCTATTCTTTTATTGGATAAATACTGAAGGGACGGTTTAAACCACGATTTTTGTATGCTATATATCATTGCTTATTTAATGATGAAGTGTCTAGAGCAATTATAAATTATGAACATTTTCTTGTAAGGGAATTTAATGGTTAATTGTTCATTCAGCGCTGGCATATTAGGCAGAGCCTTGTAGTCTGTATCTTAGGGTTAAAGCTGTTGTTTAATTCTTTTTATTGTTTTTACAAATAGATTGTTTTCATAAATAGATTGTTGTGTACTTGAAAAGAGACAAATGAAGATGTCCCTGTAAAAGGATTTTTGCATCTTTAAGCCACAGTATTTTTAATCTGCCAGTAGGTTTATTTCACAGATAATTAGATTATCCAAACAAGTTTAGCTCTAAGTCCTAAAACTTGGATATGCCTCTAAGCTTACTAACCCGGATTGATATAAATTGAAGGTCTGATTTGCATTAGTAGAATAGAGCCCAACATTTTGGCGCTGTTGCCGGGGAGGCATTGTAGAAGCAGGCTTAGGAACTTTAGTTTTCTGATAAAAACAAAAACAAAAAAAATTCCAAGCAAAAACACAGAATAGGTTTTACTTTTATGTCAAGACTAAGAGACGAGAAAGGAAGATTTCTTAAAAACCCCCCAAAAACAGAAGTAACAGGAGCCTCTCTTCCAAAAGGATTCATCTCAACAGTAGGTACTTCTAAAATGGCCGAGGAAGAAACAGCAAAAGGACCAACTGCAGAACAAAGAAGGGAATATGAGAGGATGCTGGAAATAGAAAACAAACGTAGACAAGAGAGAAGAGAAGAAGAAAGGTGACATGAAAGAGAAGAAGAGAGGAGACATGAAAGGGAAGAAGAAAGGAGACAAGAGAGGGATGAAAGAACTGAAGGAGATCAGGAAGCCACTTTTAAATTCCCCATTCTAGACACTAGTATCATCTTAGGGGAAGAGGTAAAAATGAAGAACATTCCACCCTCTATCTTACCAAACTTCTATGGCCTGACCTCTGAAGATCCTGACTCTTTCCTATTTGATTTTGATATCTTGTGCCGAACTTATGGATACACTGATGACACCCATAAGCTTCGTCTTTTCCCTGCTACCCTTAAATCAGCTTCCTTGAAATGGTTCATGGGCTTAGGAGAGCATTATATTACTAGCTGGGATAAGATGAGGAAGATCTTTCTTCACAGATATTAGGCCTACTGCAGATCAAAGGATCTCAAAGATGACATCTTTGGAATGACTCAACAGGAAGATGAGAGCTTGGAGGAGTATTTGGAGAGGTTCTCATACAACTTACAGAAATCTAAATACAATTCTCTGACACCAGAGATGATTAGAACAATATTTCTGAAAGGAATAAGAGAAGAGTATTTAGATATTTTAAATGTTATGGGTAAAGGTGACATTTCTTACCTTACTTTTGATGAGATATAAGATTTATGCTAGAAATATTCGAGAGGGAAGGCTAGGACTGGAAAAAGGGACATCATTACCAAAGTAAACAAGTCTGCAAACAGTGGTATTTCTAGGGCTGAGCTTGGAAATCTGCTAGAAGATTTCAAGACTGATTTATTGAGCACATTAGGTACACAGGTCGAAGTAGCAAAAACCAAGAAGAGACAAGAACAACAGGACCAACAAGATCAATCTTTTTCTATCTTTTTTCCTAAGTGTAGAAAGAAACATCCACTTAAAGAATGTCCTTTAAATGCTGTTGAAATTTGTGGTTTATGTACTTTTAATCACAAAACTGATGACTATCCTAGATTAAAAGAATTGCAGGAAGCTCGAATGGAGGAGAATCAAAGCATGGAGTCTCTCTACTTTATGGGACAACGAAGACCTTGGCAGCCACGATACTCAGGTATGTCTCAAGACCCTATGCAGCAATTTCATACAAATTATCAAACTCCTATTCAGAATTCATGGAGTGCACCCATGCCTTGGCAAACTTGGTCTCCTCCATTAGCCCAATCTACTCCAAATTGGAAAGGTTATGCCGATGGTAACCAGACATACCAGCAAGCTTATTTGCAGCCCTATCAACAACCTTCAGCCTATCCTCAATATCAACAGACTCAAGTCCAAGCCCCATCTTTCCAAGTTCCATCTTTTCAACAACCCAATATGGTTCCTAAATTGGGTCCACCACCTCAACAGCTTCAATTGCCATCCAATAAGCCTCCACCTCGGCCTACCCAATTGCCAGCTCAGCCAATTCCAAATCCAAATAACAAAACAGACAGACCCATGTATAATGTTGATGATGGAATGGCACTTCCCTACTCAGTCCTTCCACTGCAAAATATCAATTTAAGATATGGGAAAACCTTACAAAAAGAATCTCCTGTTATCTTAAAAGAACAAACAGAAAATGAGAAAATTCCAAAAAAATTAAATACAGAAAAATCTCAGTCAGAAAATCATAATCAAAAAGGAAAAACATTAGTATCATATGAACCTCCTTTTCCAGAAAGGTTGGTCAAAGAGAAACCTTCAATTTCCTTACCTGATTTTGATGTTTTGAATGAGTTAACAAATGTATATGTCAAAATTCCTTTACTGTAGGCTATAAAGGATATTCCAATTTATACTAAAGCAGTTAAGGAATTATGTCTTAATAAAAGGAAGAAGGATCCATCAAAAATTCATGTGGTAGGAAATCTAGCAGGATTAATGTCTAACACTATTTTCATTGAAAAGTATGTAGATCCTGGGATTCCGATGGTTAGAATCACTATTAATAATTTTTCAATTCCAAAAAAATTGATCGATTTAGGTGCTGCCATTAATGTTATGACACTTGAAACAATGGAATACCTACACTTGACAAATCTCAGACCAACTACAACAATCTTGGAATTAGCTGATAGGTCTAAAATTACACCTGAAGGGGTCTTAGAAGATATCATTGTTTCTTTAGACTCCTGGGAGTATCCCGTTGATTTCATAGTGCTACAGCAAAGTCTAACCTAGGAGGTCACCCTTTGATTCTTGGCAGACCATGGCTGGCAACAGCAGATGCCTTCATAGGGTGTAGGTCAGGAAGTATGCTCATTTCACATGGGATAGAAAGAAAACAAATTGCACTTTACCCTTCTTCCCAAAGACATTCTACATTAGATCAGCTGTCATGGATTAATGAGACTAAAGAACAAGAAGAAGAAGTGATTCAGCCTGTCCTGAGCATCAGTCAGTTCTTTGATTTTCAGGAAGAGAACCATGAAGATTTGTTAGATTATTTTATTGCTGAACCTGATATTTCTGAAGAATTAAGAGATATGCAATATGCTTGGGAGTACACTGATATGCTAGGTATTCATCATGAGACATGCACTCACCATATTTACACAGATGATAAAATCAGACCTCTTAGACAACCACAACGCAGAATGAATCCTATACTAAAACAAATAGTCAAAGAAGAGCTGTAGAAGTTGTTAAAAGTAGGGTTTATCTACCCCATCTCCGATAGCCAATGGGTCTCTCCCTTGGTTGTTGTTCCTAAAAAGAATGGTAAATGGCGTATATGTGTGGATTACAGGGAATTAAATAAGGCAACATTAAAAGACTACTTTCCATTGCCTTTCATTGATCAAGTGTTGGATACCCTAGCTGGCAAAGAATACTTTTCATTTTTAGATGGTTTCAGTGGGTATAATCAAATTAGTATTGCAACAGAAGACCATGACAAGACCACCTTCACATGTCCCTGGGGCACCTATGCCTATAAGTTTTTACCTTTTGGCTTATGTAACGCCCCAGCTACCTTTCAAAGGGCAGTCCTGGCCATCTTTGCAGATCTGATTCATGAGTGTGTTGAAATTTACATGGATGATTTTACTGTGTATGGAAGTACCTTTGAGGATTCCTTGGCAAACCTGGAGAAAATTTTAACAAGGTGTGTTGACTCAAATCTTTCCCTCAGTAATGAAATTTTTTTTATGATGATGACTGAAGGGATAGTTTTAGGACATCACATTTCTACATCAAGTATAAAAGTAGATCCTAATAAAATTCAAATTATTGACAATTTATCTGAACCAACAACTCAAATAGATGTAAGAAGCTTTTTAGGGTATGCAAGCTATTATCGTTGATTTATTGCAAATTTTAGTAAGATAGCTCTGCCATTGTTTAAATTTCTTTCCAAATATGTGAATTTTAATTGGAATACTGATTGTCAATCTGCATTTCAGAAACTTAAGGAGAAACTCTCAACTGCACCCATTTTAAGGGGACCAAATTGGACATTACCTTTTCATATTTCTACTGATGCCTCTGCTACTGCAATAGGGACCTCATTGGGCCAGAAAGAACATACTTTGACTTATGCCATCTATTTTATTAGTAAAAATCTTACACCTGCAGAGTTAAACTATACAGTCACTGAAAAGGAAATGTTGGCGGTGGTTCATGCTGTAAATAAGTTCCGTCATTACATAACTGGTTATGAAATTTTTGTCCATACAGATCATTCAGCCTTACGATATTTAATGAACAAGTCTATCACTAATGGTCGGATTACTAGATGGTTATTATTAATGCAGGAATTCAACATCACTGTTCTAGATCGACCTGGACGAGAAAATCAAGTGGCAGACTTCTTGTCTCGCTTGCACAATACTGGTGAGGTTGTTCCTGGTTTAGATAGTTTTCCTGATGAACACCTATTTGCAATTTCTGGTATCACACCTTGGTATGCTGATATTGCCAATTACTTATCATCAAGTCAAATACCACCATCTATGACATCTAAAGAAAAGAAAAAGGTTATTAAACAAAGTGCTAGGCATATATGGGTTAATGGTGACCTCTTTTACACAGGATATGACCTAATTATAAGAAGATGTGTACGACAGGATGAAATCTTAGATATTTTAAAGGCATGTCATGACCAGCCGTGTGGTGGCCATTTTGCAGATAAAAGGACAGCCTACAAAATACTCAATCTGGGGTATTATTGGCCTACTATTTTCAAAGATGCTAAGGGGTATGTTAGAAGTTGTGATACTTGTCAACGGATGGGACGGCCAGTCCGGTCTGATGAAATGCCACTCCATCCCCAAATCCTCATTGAACCATTTGAAAAGTGGGCCCTTGACTTCATTGGTCCAATTAATCCGCCATCACAAGAGAAGAAGTATATTCTGGTCTGTACAGACTATGTTACTAAATGGGTAGAGGCCAAACCTTTACCGAGAGCCACCAAGTAGACTGTGGTAAACTTTCTTTTTGAAGAGATCTTCGTCAGATTTGGGGTACCTAGAGAAATTGTAACTAATCAAGGTGCCCAGTTTACTTCCAAACTAGTGCAGGAGATAGCAGAAAAGTACAAGATCAAGCATGGAAAGTCCACCCCTTACCATCCACAAGCGAATGGCCAAGTGGAATCTACAAACAAGACCCTTGAAAGCATCATCACCAAAACTGTTCAGATGCATAGGAAGGATTGGTCATCCAAGCTTACTGAAGCTTTATGGGCATACCAGATCACTTGGAAAAACAGTACTGGTTTTTCTCCTTACCAGCTTGTGTATGGTAAGCAAGTCCTCCTCCCTATAGAGTTTCAAATTCATACCTTCAAGTTAGCAGCAGATTTAGGCATGGATATTTCTGAGGCTCCGTAAGAAAGAATACTTTAGTTGAATCAGCTAGATGAGATGAGACAGGCTGCCATAGAACACAATATTCTAATACAACAGCAGCGAGCTCAATGGCATGCCAAATTTATCAAAAAGAAGTAATTTCACATTGGTGACTGGGCACTATTGTTTGACTCAAAGTTTAAAGATTTTAAAGCCAAATTCACTACTCACTGGCTTGGTCCATATGATATTGTTGAAGTCTATGACAATGGTTCAATCAAACTTCAAACCATAGATGATGAAGCACGTACCTTTGTGGTCAATGGCCATCGGCTCAAGCTGTACAACAAACCTATCAACAAGGAAGATTTCATTCAACATATTTCACAGCAACAGGAAATGCAAGTGCTGGATAGACACATCAGTGTTTCTCCTTCACCTTCTTCTTAGTTGATTTGATATAGCATACAAATAAAACAAAAACAGAAAAAGAATATAAAAATAGAAAATAAAAAAATATATAAAAAAAACAACAAAAGAAAAAAGAAAAAAGGGAAGTTTAATTGTGAAAACCAGGTCACTGGCACAATATAAACTTGAATTTTCTATGGAAAACCAGGCTTTCCTAGCCATTGAAAATTCACAAAAACAATCTTCTTCCAATTTCCTATATTTTACATAGTTTTGTTTTCCAAATAATGAAGATCTTGTTTGACTTGAGGACAAGTCAAAAGGTAGGGCTGTGAGGGGGATAAGCATTTTCATGCTTCTTTAGAACCCTCCAAGTCTTTTCCATATGCAGAAGGGACCTGATTTCCAGCAATACAAGTAATTTTTAACAATGCAGAGGGACCTGACTTTCAGTGAAGCAGAAGGAATCTGAGATAGTAGACAGAAGACATTAGAAGGACAGAAATGAATCAGAATACAAACCAACTTCATCAGGAAGCAAGCTCATCAAAGTCTGTAAGAATTTATAGTTTTTATGTTTTAAAAAGTTTCAGAATTCTTTTTTTTTAAGTGATGACATATTACCAACTATTGTAAAGATTGACTTCCTATTTTTTCATTATTCTGATAGTCTCTGCCAGTACTCTACTTACCTTCCATTAGTCTCTGCCAGTACTCTACTTACCTTCCATTAGTCTCTGCCAGCACTTCATTTTTCCACCCTAGAGGTCAAGATGGTTGTCAGGATCAAACCCAAAGGGAAATTTTAAAATGGCCAAAGTCTATACTGCATTCTACAGGATACAAACTGCATTCTACAGGCAGAGTTTTTGGTTTAAAGACAAACAGGGTCTCCTTCTCAGCAAAAAGTGGAATATTTTTGACATAAAGGAATTTCAAAAGTTTTTTTTTATGTGTATTTAGTGCATCATGCAAGGAAGGGAACAATGGTCATATATCTTCAGCGCATCTTTTAAAAGAAAAAGAGGTTTATTTCAAAGAAAAAAAAATTCCTTTTATTACAGCTTGTTCAAATAAACATTGGGCATATAAGGAAATTAAGATGAATATAAAACGTGGTAAAACCTTACCTTTCATTTTTATGAGTGATTGAATAAAGTGGCATGAAATGATGAAAGGAAAATGTGGAATGATGCCCCACGACAGCATGTAAATGAGTTTGGGTCTGCATTATGAATTGGTAAAATGGGAGACCACGACTTGGTCATTTTCCTTGAGGCCCAGTCCAATTGTTTGCCTCTGCAAAATCGACTGCTGTGTGAAGATAATTGACAGTTTGCAGAGAGAAAGGGCCATGGGTTATAGGAAGTGTGAATCCACCATTTGCTGAAGAAATCGTGCAGGAAGAAAGACAGTCAGCTGTGGATACAGCAATCGCTGTGGAAATTGCACAGAGGAAGTGAAAATAATTACACTAAGAGGAGGTAAAACTTAAAACCCCTTTCCTTGCTGAATACTCTGCTCAGACCAACAGGAATGTCATAGTTTTCAGAGTATTGTTTTGGGAATAAGGAAGACAAAGACAGAGTTAAAGATTGAATTTTTCTGTTTAAATTCAAAATGTCAGCTAGATTGGAACCAGCAAAATTTAATTCTGCTGATATTCATGAGACTTGCATGGAGGTTTTTGAAAATAAGCAATGGGTAAATTTCTTTGAAAAATTTAACGGGCATAATGAGCAGGCTAGTCTAGCTTTTTCTGAAACCTTTGATGGAGAAAGAGTTATAGTGGGGAACTTGCATTTTAGACTATCAGAAGACATCCTAGCACAAGTTATTGGCTTGCCACAGCAAGGAGAAAGATTTTTCAAGACTAAACAGTTTAAAGAGAAAGCATGGATGTCATTTTTGTGCAGATCAAGAGCAGGGTCAGTCAATTGGAAGAAAGGATTACCAAGAAGTTGGCTGGTTCATCCCTGGGATGA
Source organism: Pseudotsuga menziesii (assembly GCA_001517045.1). Lineage (NCBI taxonomy): Eukaryota > Viridiplantae > Streptophyta > Pinopsida > Pinales > Pinaceae > Pseudotsuga > Pseudotsuga menziesii. The sequence goes on from LPNX010974202.1 coordinate 113,783, forward strand.
AATAGTTTATGTCATTCAAAAATTTATTACTTGTGAAGGCAGATTCAGCATTGTTTACCTTTATCACATCAAGCTGTTACATCATTTAAAAGGTGAATGTGAGATCAATATGCCCTATTTCCTGCTACAGAGTTTGACTAAGATGGCTAAAGCTGTCCAAAGGCGTCCAAAAGACAAAATGACAAGACTTTTTCACTGTGGGCTTATTAAAATCATCATCCAGCATGAGTTACAAAGGCAAAATTTAACATGGTCGGGATTTCTAGTTCATAATCAGTTTGAAGAGCAGGAAGAATTGCTTGAAGAAGGTCTCAAAGAAGATGAATTGTTGATGATCACATACCCTAAGGCAACAAGCTCAAAACTGCCAAAGGGGAAGAAGAAAAATAAAGAGGTATTGCTGATTACTGATGATGAAGACAACTCTGAGGCAACAAGTTCAAAACAACCTCAGAGAAGGATACAAACTATAAGTGTGAAGAGAAAAGAAAAACAGTATCAAAAACAAGATCAAATCTTCACCACCTACCAGAGAAATCCAAGAAAGTATAAGCAAGCTCAAATCCAATCAGCATTAGAAGATGAGGAACATATGCAAGCCTTGGGGAGTCAAGAAGAAGATCCAGCAGCTGAATTAGGACAGGATATCCAAGACCCTGATGAGGTGATCAAGCAGGCAAAAAGGATCAATCTCTTCTTAGACCAGCAAGAGAAGGAAAAAGAAAAGCAGTTAGGACAGGAATTACCTAAAAGTTTAGCTTCTCTTTTCTCAGAACAACAAGCTATGGAAGGGGAAAAAGAAGATTCAGCACAAGAGCATAAAGAATTTGGAATAGATACCAATTCTGAGAAACTTCCAATAAAAATGAAGAAAAAGAAGGCTTCTAAAAGCAATAAAGAGATTAAGAGATTAAAACTTGAAATAGAGGAACTTGAGCAAAAGAATGAGAATCTAAGAGAAGTCAATAGGAAGCTGAAGGTTCAGAGGACATGCATCTCTAAACAAGCATACAGATGGTATAAGCAAAGGAAGGTTTATAAGGCTAAGTATGAGAGACTGAGGGTCCTCTATGCATCTCGGGCTTCAACAGATGTATCATCACAGACAGAAGACTAGAAGAAAGATGATCAGCAAAAAAAATTTGGTTTTTGAACAGGGTCAAACATTTTTGGCATGGGGACATGCAGCAGTTTCCTCTTGGGGGAGATGTTGGGCACCATTTTGATCTCTTTTTGCCACTTAGATATCTTTCATTTCCCTTCATAAAACCTTCATATTTGTTAGAAAAGCTTTAAATTTCACCCATGAACCTTGGTTAAGAGGTATAATGTCATTGCTTTCTAATAAATTGAGTTTTGAGACTATTTAAGCATTTTAACTAAGATTTTTATTCAGATTACGGGATGTGCTAACTTCTCGTATTATCTCCAAAGTTGAGGATTTGCAAGACATCTAGGCAGGAACTGGAAGATGGAGGGAAGATGCTCAGTGTCCAAGGATGGATGAATTTCCAACGGATAGCTGATATGGCTCTCACAGGTGTCAAGTCAACCGCAGTCAAAGGCGACCACCTGTGCTACCACTCAGCACAAAAGAAGGGTAGCTCTGATTTTGTTGAGTCTCATGGATCTGATAGAGGATCTTGATGTCTATGTTCATTAATTAGTTTCCAGGATTATAGCATTTCCAATTTTCTTTTAAATTTGTATAAGTACTTCACAAAACAATGAATAAATCATCACGATTTGGGGAGAAACGCATAGTGTTTCTGAACTGTGTGGTTTTACTGTGTAATTGATTTATGGTGAATACATTGAGAGTTTAGTCCTGTAATTATTCAACTGTGTGTGTGAACGAGGCTTTGGAGGGCCCCCATTGTTGAGTTTGCACATTATTTTACTTACCGGTGAATGCGTTTTGGATTATTGCAGCTATTTGGATTGATGCAATTGGTTTAAATCGTGCCAGTGGTATGTTTAATTTCTGTAGGATTCAATTATGTTATTTCAGAACAAGTTAAATCAGTTTCCAATTGATTTTATAAAAGCTCTGTTATCTCATTTGAACGGTTCAGGCTACGATTTCATGTGCTGCACATCACTTGCATTTTTTTTTAAGCTCTGTTCTTTTATTGGGTAAATACTGAAGGGACGGTTTAAACCACGATTTCTGTATGCTATATATCATTGCTTATTTAATGATGAAGTGTCTAGAGCAATTATAAATTATGAACATTTTCTTGTAAGGGAATTTTATGGTTAATTGTTCATTCAGCGCTGGCATATTAGGCAGAGCCTTGTAGTCTGTATCTTAGGGTTAAAGCTGTTGTTTAATTCTTTTTATTGCTTTTACAAATAGATTGTTTTCATAAATAGATTGATGTGTACTTGAAAAGAGACAAATGAAGCTGTCCCTGTAAAAGGATTTTTGCATCTTTAAGCCACAGTATTTTTAATCTGCCAGTAGGTTTATTTCACGGATAATTAGATTATCCAAACAAGTCTAGCTCTAAGTCCTAAAACTTGGATATGCCTCTAAGCTTACTGACCCGGATTGATATAAATTGAAGGTCTGATTTGCATTAGCAGAACAGAGCCCAACACTATTTAGTAGATAAAAACAACACATGTGATGCAGGTGGATTCATATGCTCATGTGAGGCTTCTCCACAAACATCACTAATACCAACACCTCCCTCACAACTAGTGTGTGGGCACAAAAACACTATAGATACAAACAAATTGTTACTTCACGATCATATACAAGTACAAATTATAAAATCATAAATGAATTTATCTTCTAATTCAATATCCTGCAACTTACTTTCAAGGCCTTAGATCTATTCACCAAAACATCAACCTTTTCCTTAATCTCATTTTTCTATGGTGAAATGAATAGTAGACGAAGGATATCCTCATTGATTTTTTTAAGGTCTTCTCTATCGTTTTAATTGGTTCTAGAAAAGATTCAATGTCATCATCACGTATGATCTCATCCACATCAATATCAATTGATTTATCTGATGCTGGATCAAAAGTTGAATCAGTAGCATACAACAAAAATATATAAAACATTACTAAAATGAAAGCAGTATAATGAGAAAAACAACATAATAAAATAACATATTTCTCATGTTCAAGTTCAAATATTACAATTATGTATACATGATGCCTCAAGGAGGGCCTCGTCTTCTCCACAGCTAGGGCCTTTCCCCAATCATCACCCTACAACAAAAATGTAGAAAACATTACCATAATGAAAGCTATATACAAAAGAAAAATACCTAACATAAAAAAATATTGGTCATATTATATTTGTGCAATTAGAAATAGGTATAATTGCTGACTTGAAGAGCGTGTACTTATCTGATCAATAGTTTGGGACTTTCCCTGATCACTTCATTGCTACAATTGATTGTATAAAACATTATCGAAAATAAACTAGTGTACTCACGAAAAAAACGTAATCACTTTCTTGTGATGAAAAATACATAATTCAATATCGAAATGAACCCAATATACTCATGAATAGTAAATAATAATAAAACATATTACACATATTGTAGTAGTAAAATTACAATGGCGATTACCTATTTCCTCGAGGATGTTCTACTCCTTTGATGAACTATCGAGGAGATGCTTCCCTGATCACTTGTGTGCGATGAAAAATACATAATTCATTATATAAATGAAACCAATATACTGATGAAAATAAATAATAATAAAACATATTGCGCATATTATAGTAGTAAAACAACAATGAGGTATACATACTGCCTCGAGGCAGGTACTTTCTGATCTACTAGTCATAGGAAGCTACCCCAATCAACACCCTGCAACAAAAACATAGATAACATAATCTAAATGGAACGAGTATACTCATGAAAAAACATAACAAATAAACATTTTGTTCATATTATATTTGTACAATTACATTGATGTATACATGTTGCCACGAGGATGGTGTAATCCTCTAATCACCTGCTGGGAAAATGCCCCAACCTCTGCCATGTGTCTTAAATATAGATAATTTTAACTAAATTATAACAACAGACTACCAGAAAATACATAAGATAGTATTATATTTAGTAATTAAAGGTTGGGTAAATTGTTAGATGTACCACTCCCATAGTGACCATGCTTGTATATATTCGATGCAAATTATAATTAACAAGCAACTATTCCCCTCCAGCTATTGATTTAATGGAACACACAAAACCACAGTTTCCTTCATGCCCCTCAAATATGCAATTGGGTTGCTTTAGTGTAGACCCTAGTTGTGTATTGTTTATAAACCCCACAGTATTCCTTGTAGCTTTTGGCCTTCCATCAATGTACAACATCGCTCCTTTATTTTGATCCCTGTCTTTCATTGTTAAATAACTTGCAAACAATCAGTAGCTAAACATACTTCTTGTATATTGGACCGGTCTCGTACAATTTATGTAGTGGTAACAGAATCCAACATAATCCATCAATTCAATACGTTTGTCATAACCGACCATTATGTCATCCATGCAAAACATCCCCAAACCATGTAATGACAATGGTGCAATTCAATATATCCTCTCATTCACACAAAAATTTGTGTTTAGTTGAGGAATATCCTTGGGTACCCATTTTTTCACTGCATGTTTGTACCTAAAGGTCGCTTTGATGTCACCTATGGTCTCATCATCATAAGAACATGACCCCCCTTCAGCAAGAAAAAATTGCATGTGTTTCAGGATTTTTCTTCTGATATTTTGATATCTAGTTGATATACCTATTTTAGACCTTCTGTATGTCTCAATTCCCTCTTGTATTCTTAAACTCCCTTCGCTTGAGGAAGACATATCTGAAAAAATACCTGTTTGGTTCTACCTGTAGCATGGAAAACATCATTCAAGAATACATCTCACCCATGTATTTCTCATGAAGTGTGTCTTGGATAAATAATGAGGTTTATGGTTATTGTTATCCATGAATGATTAAGTGAAAAATGTGGAACCTAGTCACTAAAGAATAATTTATGACTCTAATACAAATATAGATCAAGAAAAGCAATATTGTAATAAATTCAAACATAATTTTCATCTCTTTCAAATTTAACAATCCACCGGTCATTGTGTTAAAGTTGGTCCTTGAGATGAGTAATCAATTCCAATTCACTCAATTTTACAACAAAAATAACCCTATGTGTCCAACAAAGATCATATCTACACTTCTTTCATGCTAATATACACCAAGAGTGAAGTTATGAACATAATATACCAGCATAGATCCATCTTAAACCTGGATCTAGAAAGCACCGAGAGGGATCCAATTTCTTTAGGTGTAAGTTATTTTTATCTTAAATTTTTAAATGTTNCGAACATTTTGATTCATTTAGGGTTTAGTAAATCAGGGTTTAACATGGATCTTTTAATTACTATTCATTTAGTTTTATTATTGGGTTTTTATTATTTGATAAATTGGGCGACATATTTTTTTCTATATTCGTTTTTGTTTTAGAAGAGGTGTTGGTGTAATTTTAGGTTAAACACACATCGATCTCATCAATGTTATTTGGATGACATTCCTTTATTATAATTAATAAGCCATAATCAAATATATCAAAATTCTACTCTAAAGGCACACCAAAATATATCTAAATTTTATTACAAAAAATGTTTTATTATTATTATGGTGAATTATAAAGAAAGTTAGTTAATTTAAATTATTTTAAAAGTAATTCAAAATAAAATAAAATAAAAAGGCTAGAATCTTCGAATAAGGTTGAATATGTTTTAAATAAGAGTTTAGCATTTCCAGTAATCATTAACTGTTAAAATATATTAGAAAGAATAAAAAGACAAATGAACCTGAAAAGGAACATTAAAAAAATACAAATGATCCTTTTCTAAAGAACGAATTTAGTAAATTAGCATAGATCCATTTTAAACCTAGATTTATCAAGCAGCTAGAGGGATCTAATTTATGGATCTATGATAGTTTTTTTTTTCTTTTATTTAAGTCCATATGTAATTTATATTTCTTTTTCTTTTTCTTTTTTTTTTCATTTATTTCAGCTAGCATAACGTGACTAACGTGACAGGATCTCCCCCATACTGGGCTGGAAAGCACCTCGCTTCTCTCGGTGCAATAAACTTGGAAAGTCTTGTAGAATGGTCACTTAGGAATCCCTAGGTTTTAGAGTGGTTACCATAATAAAACATAAAATAAATTTGAGGACACTTAGAGTAGGGTACCAAAGTAGGTCATGTGGTCACATAACAATAAAACAATAAAAGTAATAAAGTTATGTAATCATACCAAAGGTGGTCAAGGTACCAGACACAATAAGGGCCCTATAATAAATTCAAACATAATTTTCATCTCTTTCAACATTAACACTCCACTGGTCACTGCATTAAAGTTGGTCCTTGAGATGAGTTATCAATTCCAATGTACAAAACATAAGCAATAACAAAATTACAATGAAGTTTAACTATTGAACAATAATTAAAGAAAAATAGTAATGCTAGATAGATCTGGTTTGGATCTGCCTTATACACAGACATTTTGAGTCATCTCTTGTCACTATAAGGATAAGCTGTCAGAAGACATACCTTGAGAGAGAGAGAGAGAGAGAGAGAGAGAGAGAGAGAGAGAGAGAGAAATAGAGTTAGAGTGTTGATGGTTTAGGTTCACATTTCACGGTTAGAGATCAAGGTTCACATTTCACAACACAAGTTTAGCATCCCTAGAAGAGGTACCATAATAAACCATAAAATAAATTTGAGTACACTTAGAGTAGGGTACCATAGGTTCGGTGATCACATAACAATAAAACAATAAAAAGTAATAAGGTTAAGTCATCATACCAAAGGTGGTCAAGGTACCACACACGATAAGGGTGCCAGGACCAAGTAGAAGATCAAGGACCATAAGTCAACAAAAGGGTAACAACAAGATGGTAATGCAACCCCCATACCCACAAGACCAAGGTGTAATGCAAAGGTGGAGAAATAACCCATTTTACCCATAGGACCAACAAGACCTTTGAATTTAATATTTTCTCTCTCTCAAGATATATTGTCACATATATTTTTATCATCACTACATAAGAATAAGTAAATAACAAAGGTAGATCTAGAAAGTAATGCTATAATAAATTCAAACATAATATTTATCTCTTTTAACTTTAACACTCCATTGGTCACTGCGTTAAAGTTGGCCCTTGAGATAAATTATCAATTGCAATGTATAGAACATAAATTATAACAAAATTCCGTCAAGTTTAGCTAATGAATAGTAATTAAATAATAATAATAATGTTGGATAGATCTTGTTTGGATCTACCTTATACTCAAACATTTTGAGTCATCTCTTGTCATTGTAAGGATAAACTATTAGAATACATACATTGAGAGAGAGAGAGAGAGAGAGAGAGAGAGAGAGAGAGAATTAGAGTGTTGATGTTTTAACTTCACATTTCACTGTTGCAGCTCACTGGTTGGAGATCACGGTTCACATTTCACAACCCAGGTCTAACAACCCTATAAGATGTACCATACTACCTTTGGTACCCTACTTTAAGTGTACTCAACTTTGCAGCAACAATAAACCTATGTTGTTTCCAACAAATATCGGATATATACTTCTTTCACGCCAAGATACTCCAAGAGTGAAGTTATGAACATAATATATAAACTTGGAAAGTCTTCTAGAATGCTCACTTAGCTAACCCTAGATTTTAGGGTGGTTAACATAATAAAACATAAAATGAATTTGAGTACACTTAGAGTAGGGTACCAAATGTCATGTGGTTACATAACAATAAAACAATAAAAGTAATAAGGTTAATACATCATACCAAAGGTGGCCAGGTTACCACACACAATAATGGTAATAGGACCAATTAGAAGATGAAGGACCATAAGTCAACCAAAGGGGTTAGAACAAGATGGTTAGGAAACCTCCATACCCACAAGACCAAGGTGTACTGTAAAGGTCGAGAAACAACCCCTTTTACCCATAGGACCAACAAGACCATGACTTTAATATTTTCTCTCTCTCAATATATATTGTCACATATATTTTTATCACCATTGTATAAGCATAAGTAAATAACAAAACTACATCAAGAAAAGTAATATTGTAATAAATTCAAACATAATTTTAATCTCTTTCAACTTTAACACTGCACTGGTCACTACATTAAATTTGGTCCTTGAGATGAGTAATCAATTCCATTATACAGAACATAAACTATAACAAAATTTCATCAAGTTTAACTAATGAACAGTAATTAAAGAACAATAGTAAATTGCTAGATAGATTTGGCTTGGATATTCCTTATAATAATCAGACATACTGTGCCAGCTCTTTTTACTCTAAGGAAAAGTGGTCACAAGTCATACTTTGAGAGAGATAAGGTTAAAGTGCTACAGGATTAAGTTAGATACATACAGTAACAAATCACAGCCACCAAGTGAGAATATCTCATTAGGATAGCAGCAATTATACTCAACCAAAACCATGAATATGTACCCTAAAAGTCACATCTCCATGTAGAATACTTCACACCACTATTGACCTATCATCTAGGGTTTTACATAGTCATATCTCAGCTAGTATAGGGCACCACAGTCCTGGTACATCAGTCATGGTTCAATAGAGAAAGGGACACAACAATCATAGTCATACAGTCACGGTCCAACAAAGAAGTGACACATAGTCATGGTCCAGTAAAGAAGTAAAACATAGTCACGGTCCTCTTCATAAGGTCACGGCCCCATAATTTAGGATTTTTACCAATAAAAACTAATTATGTGAACTTAAGATAGGGTACAACATAAACAGAGTAAAATTACAATGAAACAAATTCACAGTAATTAAAGAACAATTTCTAAATAGGTATAGTTTGAATATTCCTTATACTCGGACATATTGTGCTATATCTTATCACTGTAAGGAAACTACCATACCCACAAGACCAAGGTGTACCATAAAGGTGGAGAAACAACCCCTTTACCCATAGGACCAACAAGACAAATTCCTTTAATATTTTCTCTCTCTCAAGGTATATTGTCACATATATTTTTAATCATCACTGTATAAGAAAAATCAAATAACAAAGCTAGATCCATAAAATTATTGTTGTAATAAATTCAAACATAATTTTAATCTCTTTCAACTTTAACACTCCATTGGTCACTGCGTTAAAGTTGGTCCTTGAGATGAGTTAATTGTTTAAAAAATATTATAAAAAAATTATTCAATATATAAAGTTTTATACCATATTGTGTTAGTATATTATTAGCATTAGCATTATATATATATCATCCCTAGAAGAGGTGCTGTATGACCTTTGGTACCCTACTTTAAGTGTACAAAACATTACAGCAACAATAACCCTACGTTGCATCCAACAAAGATCAAATATATACTTATTTCATGCCAAGATACTCCAAGAGTGAAGTTATGAACATAATATATAAACTTGTCAAGTCTTCTAGAATTCTCACTTATCCAACCCTAGGTTTTAGGGTGGTTACCATAATAAAAAAGAAAACAAAGTTTGATACACTTAGAGTGTGGTACGGTAGGTCATGTGGTCACATAACAATAAAAAAATAAAAGCAAAAAGGTTAATTTTTCATACCAAAGGTGGTCAAGGAACCACACACAATAAGGGTGCTAGGACCAAGTAGAAGATAAAGGACCATAAGTCAACCAAAGGGGTCACAGGAAGATGGTAAGGAAACCCCCGTACCCAAAAGACGAAGGTGTACCATAAAGGTGGATAAACAACCCCTTTAACCCATAGGACTAACAAGACCAATGAATTTTATATTTTCTATCTCTCAAGGTATATTGTTACATATATTTTTATCATCACTTTATAAGAAGAAGTAAATAAGATCCAGAAAAGTATTGCTATAATAAATTCAAATAAAATTTTCATCTCTTTCAACTTTAACACTCCATTGGTCACTGCATTAAATTTGGTCCTTGAGATGAGTTATCAATTCCAATGTACATAACATCAACTGTAACAAAATTCCAATGAAGTTTAACCAATTTAGTCTATTACTTAAATGAATTAAAGGTACTACTGTAGATAAATTTCCAAGATGCATAATAGTACAACATTAACAACAGAGTAAATTTCCAACATAGTGCTAGATGAAAAAAAATAATACAAATTAAATATATTGGTTCAAATGAGACAAGTTAGATCACATATATTAGCATCCCAACAAGGCTAATTCTGAGTCCTAACAACCCACAAGTATCATAGCTCTAGAAAAGAATCTGACATCTGACAGAGATCACATCCATGTCCAAACACCTCATATAGGTCACAACTCAAGTTCAATGAGTACAGAAAAGGTCACACCTTAGTATAGGATGCATGAAAGAGTCATAGATCAGGTTTGAACAACCCCGAGGGTCAATGACTAGTAGAACCCTGATATGTTGCATGGAAATTGTGATAATTTTCACCCCAAAACTGAAATGTATCAAGCAAATCATGACGCATTTCATCTCTTTTAACTTTTAAAAATTTAATTTTTTTACCCTATCTTAAGCTCACTTAACTTTATTTTATATTTTTTATTAGTAAAATTACTAAAAGATAGGAGTAGTTGAGTGATATTTATAGAATACCATGATCCTCTCATTGACTGTGTATTCCCTCTATGGTTGGGCTGTGTTATGTGTATGACATCCAACGCTAGGGTCGTGACCTTATGAAGAGTACCATGATTATGTGTCACTTCTCTGTTGGACCATGACAATGTGTCACTTCTATGTTGGACCATGACTATGTGACTGTGACTCTTGTGTCCATTTCTCTATTGAATTGTGATTGATGTACCAGGGATTTTGTTCCCTATCATTGCTTAGCTATGACTATGTCAAACCCTAGATGATATGTCAATAGTCATGTTAAGTCTACTAGAGGGAGTTGTGACTTTTAGGGTGCTGCTATCCTAATTATATCTTCTCACTTGGTGACTAGGATTTGTTACTGTATGTATCTAACATAATCCAATAGAACTTTAACCTTCTCTCTCTCAAAGTATGACTTGTGACAGCTTGTCCTTACAGTGACAAGAGATGGAACAATATTAATAAGTATAAGGAAGATACAAACTAGACCTATTTAGCAATTATAACTTAATCCCATGGCACTTTAACCTTCTCTCTCTCAAATTATGACTTGTGATATATTGTCCCTACAACAACAAGAGTTGGCACAATATGTCTGAGTATAAGGAAGATTGAAACCAGACCTATTTAGCAATTGTTCTTTAATTACTGTGAATTAGTTTCATTGTAATTTTACTACTGTTTATATTGTACCCTATCTAAGATCACTTAACGATGATGAAGACACATACAAGGTTGAAAATAATTACCAATAACATTCATAGGTCTTGTCCCACTTAAAACCAGAGTCACAACATGAGTCTAAGGCACCCAACAAGTCATAGCTCAGGTCTATGGAATACAAATAGATTAAGGTTCAAATATTGGCAAACAACAAGTGTTACAATAATAATAGGTCAAGTCCTTACTCTAACAACAATACTAAGTCCTAGCTCCAACTCTGGACCATCCACAAAGGTTACACTAATACAAAATATCACAACTCAGTAGAGAAAAGACACCACAGTCATGGCCCAACAAGAGAGGTTATCAACAGTCACAATTCATACTTAGAAAGCTTCCAATAAGTCATGACCTAGTCCTAACAGACCCAAAAAAAGGACACGTCCTAGCACAACAGTTACAACCAGCCAGGATAAGGCTAATACAGTCATTTCCAACCCATAGTGGCTGCAAAATAGTCACGACCTGCTAAGAAGAGGCCAACACAATTACATTCAGCCTAGAGAGGGTTACCAATAATCACGACCAGCCAAGAGAGGGATAATACAATCACGACCATCCCATAGTGGCTCTAAAATAGTCATGACCAGGAAAATGATAGTGATGGCCTACTAAGAAGAGGCCAACACAGTTATGTTCATCCTAGAGAGGGTTACAAACAGTCCCACCATAGCAGAGAAAGGACAAACAATCCATTGTTTAATCTCAGAAGGTCACGACCCAATAAGAGATGCCCCAGAAATAATCATGAACAAGTCTTGGAAGGACATACAGTCCACAATTCAGCTACAGAGGGTCATGGCCCATCACAACTCATGTGCTAGCAAAGAAAGGAGCACAAAAAAAAAACCCTTAAACACGGATTTGGAAACCTAGGGATGAAGCAGTGAAGCCCTAACAATAACAACAAAAACCTTGACGTCAAACATAAGAAAAGAACAGAGTTGAGATGTGTCTTCTTGGATGATATTATTATGAAAGATGAGACTTGTATTTATATCTTAAAAGGATATATAGAAGGGTCCTTCATAAGTGGATAAGCATTAGTAGAGACTAAATATTCTCATAGACATTAACTCAACATAATATTTGAATAACACAACCCCAAATTCAAACTAGGATGCAGGCCTCATCAAATACTGTAGAGATCCTTTTGAATATCATTAAAATATGTGTACACATAACATATAACAAGGAAAAACTTTATCAACACATGATTGTGTACAAAAAATTGCTCAAATCCAATTTCACAAAGGCCAAGGGTTTTTCACATTCTTACTTGAATCTAATCAAGGACAAAAGACCTATTTCATTCTCCAAATTCACCCAAACAAGAGATTATGAGGGTATTGAATATTCGATAATACTAAGGAAAAAAACAAACAGTGAAATTAATCAAATTGTGGAGGAACTCACTATCCAAGCATTGCGAGCATCAAAATGTAAGCACCACCATTCATCCAATTCCATAACCATAATACAAATGCTAGAAAAGACAAGCTGAAGGGCGTCACAATCACAGATAGGTCATTTGGAAGAAGAAACACAAAGAGTCAAGGAACACATACTAGACAACAAAGTACCGACCAACAAATTTACAAAGGAGGGGATTGAATAAGCAATCAAGGGTGAAGACTATGGGCCTGTAAACAAAGAAACAACATGGACTTAAAAATAAAACATTGGTTGAAACCATTCATAGGGTTGAATCCCATTATGCATGTTAAAACCCTGAAACAATCCTAAATGCATGGTTTGAAAAGCCATATTCATAAAGAGTTGAACAAGGAAAATTCAAGATGCCATTAGAGCTTCAAGAGGGTAGTAACAAAGCTTATGAGGAGCTAAGTCATGTAAATAAACAACTCAGATGATTGATTAATAGAAAAATCCTATCCAATTCACCATGAAGAGTAGTAATGCAACAATACTACTAAAGGAGGCCGCCACTATATAATTAATTACCACCTACCCTAATCAAAACCAAAAACCCATACACATACCATAAACTAAAATGCAAGTCACAAGGGCCCATCAACATCCCATCATTGACATACCACATCCCAACAAAATCGACCAATCCACAGTAAACTTGAATGGAAAAAAAGGTGCAAACATTACATAGTCCAAATCCATCAACCTTGAACCCCAAATAACTATGAGTTTTGTGTTACCTGCATATTGTATTTTGAAGGTAAAATATGCCAAAATAGCCCACTTCCATTTATAACCTAACCTAGTAATTTATACCCACATATATTAATCTTTTGTTTTTCAATGTGCAGGTCCTAGAGGGTGACGTAGAAGGGAATGTACAAAAGGATACAAAAAGGGAGGGATACCACTATAAGGGAAACCCTTAAGGTTGAAAAGGGAAGCTACCACTATAACGAAAGCCTCAATACTAAACAAAGTGGCGACACACATGCACATGATCAGACACATTCATGCACATGCCCCATATTTTAACCTTTAACAAATAAAAACCCAATTTCATCCATTTACATCATTTGAAACTATTTGGCCAATGGGAAAAAAATGTATTACAATCATTTATAAATTGGATGATGATGATTTTCTTGAAAACTAGGGCTTTCACCTTAAATTCAAACAAATTAGGGATTTCACTGTAAATTCAAACAAATTAGGGATCCTAATGCTTACATGTTTATCCATGAGAAACATGAACTCTGAACACTAAGGTCCAACCGTGAAATGTGAACTGTGAGCTCCAACTAGAGAGTTGCAACCATGAAATGTGAGTCGTGAGCTCCAACCCTTGAGCACCAACCATGAAATGTGAAATGTGAGCTCCAACTAGTGAGTTGCAGCCATGAAATGTGAACCGTGACCTCCAACCGTGAATTGTGAACTATGAGCTATGACCCTTGAAATTCAACCATAACTTGTGAACAGCAAGTTGCAGCTGTGAAATGTGAACCGTGAGCTCCAATCGTGAAATGTGAACCATGGGATCCAACCAATGAGTTGCAGTCGTGAAATGTGAACTATTATCTCCAACCCATGGGCTCCAACCATGAAATGTGTTAACCATGAGCTCCAACCAATGAGCTGCAACTGTGAAATGTGAACCATTAGCTCCAACCGTAATATGTGAACCGTGAAATCGAAAGCCAGCTGCAAATGCAATCGTGAAATATGAACTATGAGCTCCAACCAGTTACCTACAACCATGAAATGTGAATAATGAAATGGTAAACGACGGTAATTGAATAATAATGGTAAATTCTTTATATAATGCTTAAAATATATATATAATGCTAATTCTAATAATATACTAACACAATATGATATAAACCTTTATATATTGAATAATTTTTTTCTAATATTTTTTAAACAATTATAAATGTAAATACATAAGTAAAAACAATGATGACTGCGATGATGATAATGATGATGACGGTGATGATGACGATGATGATGATGATGACGATGTTGATGATGATGATGGTGTTGATGATAATGATGATGACAACAATGATGATGCCAATGAGGATGATGATGAAGACGATGATGATGACAATGAGGATGATGATGACGCGATAATGATGATGATGATAATGGTAGCGACGATGATGACGATAAAGACAATGAGGACAATGATGAGGATGAGGATGACGACAACGATGACGATGATGATGATGATGGTGAAAATGACGATGATGATGACAAGGAGAATGAGGATGATGATGATGATGATGATTATGATGACGATGATGATGAGGATCATGATTACAATGAGGATGGTGACGATGAGGATATTAATGACAATTATGAATATGAAAATGTTGGGGATGATGATGATGATAATGAAGATGAGGATGAGGATGATGATGATGATGACGATGATAATGACAATGAGGATGAGGATGAGGATGAGGATGAGGATGAGGATGATGATGATAATGATGATGATGATGGTGGTGATGACAATGATGATGACACTAATGAAGATGATGACGACAATGGTGATGATGATGATAATGGTGATGATGGCGATGATGATGATGACAATGATGACGACGATGATGATGATGGAGATGCTGATGATAATGATGGCGATAATGACAACGATGATAATGAAAATGAGGATGATGATGATGATGATAATGGTGACAACGATGATGAGGATGAGGATGAGAATGATGATGATGATGATGACGACGATGATGATGACGAGGAGGAGTATGAGGATGATAATGATGATGAGAACGATGATGATGATGATGATGATGATGTTGATGATGACAATGCGGATCATGATGATAATGAGGATGGTGGCGATGAGGATATTGATGACAATTATGAAGAAGACAACGATGGGGATGATGATGATGATAATAAATATGATGGTGATGATGATGATGATGATAACAAATATGATGATGATGACGACGATGATGATGATAATGGAAATGATGAAGACGATGATGATGATGGAAATTATGAAGACGGCGACAACGATGATGATGATGATGATGATGGTGATGATCATTATGCTGCTGATGATGATGTGGAGGATGACGATGCTGATGATAATGATGATGATGACGATAATGATAAAATGAGGATGATGATATGAAGATGATGTCGGTAATCATGATTATGATAATGGTGACGATGATGATGACGATAAAGACATTGTGGATGAAGATGAGTATGAGGATGATGATGATGATGATGATGATGATGACAACTATGAGGATGAGGATGATGATGATGATGATGATGATGACGATGATGATGTCGATGATAATAATGATGACTATTACTGATCATTTTGAGGGAAGTCAGAAGGGGAAAAACAACACCAACTTCCCCCCTAGGAAGGACCTATGGTATGAATTATATCGATCCATTTTTATGAGGTGGTGAAACCTTTTGATTTTAAATTTTAATTACAATCAAGTCAAACCAAACAATGATAAATTGAACACAAGAATAATTAGACATTTCCAACTACTTAAAAAATGGGCATCACAACTTTATTTTCAAACAATTATTCAATGCAGGTAACACTAATTTTCATCTAGAACATATCTGATTACATTACACTAATAATGCTTAACCCATAACACCTAATGTTATGGTTTTTTTCTTATTTATATTGTTCTCTACATAGATTAATCCCTCAATTTTACATGAACACATAGCTTGAACAATAATTTCCATGGAAAAAAATTAATCTATACCCCTTAATTGTTTACTAGGTCACACTCATGACTTTTCAGTGGAACTAGGGCATAAATTTCCAATTTACTATTGTACAGAAGAAATATTTTTTCATAACATGATATTATTTTTCTCATTGGCTATGGATGAAAAAAATGTTTATGAGATAGTTGCATTGCTACAATATTTCAAACTGCCATGTTGGAATGCTTGATCCTTGGAACCACCTCTATTCATCTATCATGAGTTGCTTCTATCACATTCATCATGAAACTCATCATAGGCTAACATCCCACACTCCATGTGTTACACACATCAATAACTTAGCTTAGTTCTAGCACCAACTCTGTATTTCATCAATAACTATGTTTTGGTTGTCTTAGTGCATAAAAATATCAACCTCAAATGTATGCACAAATTGACTATCAATTCGGTGTCAATTTTATAAGAATTCATCACAACATGCATGCAATTTTTAAAATCAAATACCCCAAACATAATCAAAATAACCTTCGATGGGTTATGCGTGAACTTATGCATTTTTTCAAACCAATTGACAAAATATTCATGATGATAATGATGATGATAATGATGGTGATAATGATGTTGATGATGATAATGGTGATGATGATGATGACGATAATGACAATGAGTATGAGGTTGACGATGAAAATGTCGATGCTAATGACGATGATGATGATGCTGATGATGATGATGATGATGATGATGACAATGAGGATGGGGATCATGATGAAAATGAGGATGGTGACGATGAGGATGATGATGATGATGAAGATGACAACTATGAGGATGATGATGATGATGAAAATGACAACGATGGGAATGATGATGATGATGATGATGAAAATGACAACGATGAGAATGATGATGATGATGATGGAGAAGATGATGAGGATAATGACGACGATGATAGAGTGTTGGAGGTATTTAGGTAGATTGGATAGATCCTCACATGGAGGTAGGTTGATTTCAAATTGCTTGTGATTTCTAATTTGAAATTTATAATATTGTTTTTAATTTGTTATTTTGATTTATCATTTTACATATAGTAGTAAAATTAAGTTATATTATCCAAATTAAGTTATATTAGACACTAGTGTAAAATACCAATTGATTAAATAATCAAATGTGTTGAATATACTACTATTATTGAATCTTGTTGTCGGTAATCCGACGATGGAACTAAAAAATACGACGACTATAGTTGGTAATTTCGAAAAATGCCATTGGATTACTGACTATAGTCTGATATCCAACGAACAGTGGAGAAAAAAAATCCTAATTAAAATGGTGAAATATGGCGGCAGGGTCAATTTCATCGGATTGCATCAGATTTCGGGTTCAAATCTTGTTGTGATGTATTCATAAAGTCACATGTTCAAGGAATCAATGCCAATATATCCTCTACACCAAGTGAAATTATTTGTATTGATAGAGTTTTTTAATGAGTCTACAACATTCTTCAAGGTTTCAACCTTCTCTAGCAGCACCTTCTTGTCTTCAACCATATCCCTCACAAAGTGATATTGAAAATCAATATGCTTAATCGTATCATGATAATAAGGGTTCTTTTCCAAGAATATTTCACTTTGGCTATCACAATATAACCTTATAGCTTTCTATTCAAACCCAATACTTGAGCACAATCTCTGCAACCATACTACTTCTTTGTTGGCATGTGTGGCTATTGTAATGTCCCCGGCCCTCCGACTAGTGAAGAGGACGCTACTACACACCAAAACATTTGGGCATCTAGCCCCATGAACGTGTACATTCATTATCATTGTTGAAATGATGAAATAAAATGCTTGAACTAAAACATGCATACAGGATTATTTATCATACACAGCGAAAGTAACATACATTCATACAAGCATTCAACATGTTCATCATGATCATTAACAGTAAATAGGATTGCAGAAGTAAAATAGAGAAGATTACTTATCTTTATAAAGAAATCGTTCCGCAACCAGCTATGTCACTGCAATGTTCAACCCAACCATAGGCTAGCACGCTCTTAGATATTTCAGCAATGCTGCCACCCACGAGCCAGGCATGACTCCCTAAGGAATAAGGAACTAATAGGATTACACATAGCAAGGAATAACAACACAACAAGGGTACACAGTTCAACCAAGCCAACACAGTTGGGCTTATCAGGCGAACAGGAGCTGGGGAAAGGATAATGCTAAGCTGGTGAGCTCACTGAAGAGATGCAGACACCAACACCAGAACCATCCTGGATTCTAGAACACCCACACACACCCAACACAAGGAAGTCAGCCCCTTCTCTGCAACGCAGTCCCTCAGACCCTGATCTTCCCTCCATTGCTCTTCAGGGATTGTGGAGAAGAATTCCAGCTCAATAGCTCTGTCCGTGTGGTTCTCATTCCACTAGGTTTGTCAAGCATATCAAGCCATCATTCACCAACCCAACAAATAGTTCAGGGACCAATCCGATGAACCCACAGCGATCCATCCTTCAATACTTTCGCTGGGAAACTTACACAGATCGGAAAATAATCAAAAGTCACAGCCAACATACATAGTTCAACGCGGATTCACAGGAAGAATCACCCTCGATTCCATCAATTTGTGGAAAAGCAATCCCAATAATTTCCACTGCGATCCGAATGGTGAACGAAAATAGTACACAGTCCAATGCGTGGAGGAAAAAGTCAATTCTCTGTGTGGATGGAAGAAAACGAATTATAGATCGGCAATCAGTGAGAGAGAGAGAGAGGGAGAACCCCCACACAACGATTGGTAAAAAGTTTTATTCCCCCGTCCTGCATGAGGAAGACGAACGACCAAGATCGGAGGGAGTGAGAAGAAACGGTTCCCACGTCGTGGAGAGGAGAGCAAGCATGGCGTGGTAGTGGTCTGCTTTCCAGCCAATCACTGCCTCAGCTATCAAACGGAAAATTAACCAAGGGAGATGGCGACACATAGACTTTTTCCTCGTGACTCAATGTTCCACATCCCCCCCCTTTTCCTTATCCTTTGGAATCATGCCCTTTCTCAATTTAGTTGCTGCAAACATAGCTGGTTGAGTTGTTTAATTAAAAAGCGTGTTTACATGATGCCATAATTAAATATATGTCGCATGTCCTGATATACCATCGGTGACCATTCCTAATAAAAAACACAACATAACCAAATCTATGGTGGGGCCTTGGCCTTTAGCTCCGCACCAAGATTATTTACAATATATGTATCCTATTTATTTTAATGCAAGCAGGGATTAAAACCGGGGTATTACAGCTACCATATGTGGCTACCATGTATTTAGATTTTGTAGTTTAGAGTGAAACTACAACATGTATCTTGCTCATCCAACTGATATCTCCTCCAAATAGGTTAAGCACATACCCACTTGTAGATCTTCTGCAATCAATATCTCTAGCCCAATCTACATCAACAAATCCATGTACATTTATTACTCTATCTGGTCCAGGTATTCCTTAGTGGAAGATTGCATAATCTGTGGTGCCATGCAAGTATATGAAGACTCTCTTTATACCTTTCCAATTCTCTTTCCCTAGATTTGACATATATCTACTCAAAACTCCCATTGCATGAGAAATGTCTATTCTAGCACATACCATTGCATACATAAAACTTCCAACTATAGTGGCATATGGAACTCGTGACATATATTCTTCCTCTTTTTGTGTCTTGGGACACTGCTCTACAAATAAATTTACACCTATAGGAATAGGAACATTGATCAACTTACTTCCCTGCATGTTAAATCTAATTAGTACAGTCTCAATATATTTTATTTGATTCAAATAGATATTCTTGTTTTCACAATCTCTTCTTATATCCATTCCCACAATGAAGTTTGCAACACCGATATCTTTCACATCAAATTTGGAGGAAAACTGAGGCTTCACTTCCTTTATAACATCTTTGTTGTTTCCAATCAGCAACATCTCATCAACATACAATACTATGTTAATGACATGATCACCAATCTGATTGGAGTATACGCAGTGATCAACCTTGCTTCTCACAAACCCCAATCCGAGTACATATGTGTCAAACTTTCGGTACCACATCCTTGGATATTGTTTTAGACCATAAAGGGACTTATTTAGTTTACATACCAACTCTTTCTTTCCCTTTACCATGAACCCTTCTGGTTGCTTCATGTAGATTTCTTCTTTGATATATCCATGTAATTATGGTGTCTTCACATCCATCTTCTCTACTTCAAAATAAAAAGTAGCAGTAATAGCAAGAAGAAATCTAACTGAAGTTAATTTTCAACTCGAGAAAATATTTCACCAAAAGCAATTACCTCTACCTGAGAATATCACTTTGCTACCAACTGGGATTTATAATTTTCCACTTTACCTTCTACATTCAACTTCTTTTTAAACAAACATTTGCTCCCAACTACTTTTCTTCCATATGGTAACTAGACTAGATCCCAAGCTTCATTTTTGTTTAGGGAATCCATTTCTTCAACCATGGCCTTCTTCTAAAGATCACTATATTCTGAATCAATAGCTTCCTTCACATTTCTAGAATCATCATCAGTATTATGCAAAGAAAAATGAGAGCGAAAATCAAGAGGGGAGTACCTTTCTGGTTTCCTTCTTTCTCGAGATGATCTTCTCAAAATTAGGGTATGAGGTTCTTCTTCTTCTGTTGAGTCAGGTTCTTCACCTTCTAACTCAAACTCTATCTTCTATGGTTCCTTTTCCATTGGATTCACTTCCTTTATGGGTACTTATCTTACCTATCTAAACACACCATCTCAACTGTAAACAATCTTCTTAGTTATAGGATTATAAATCTTATAACCTTTCATTCCATCTTTATAGCCAATAAAGATACATTTTTCAACTTTTTTATCCAACCTGCTCCTTTTCTCCTTTATAACATATACATAACCATCACAGCCAAAAATTTTCATATGCTTAATAGAGGGTTTCTTACCAGTCCATACCTCTTGTGGAGTTTTGTCAATCAATTTTGTTGTGGGTGATCGATTTACCAAGTAACATGTTTTCTCCACCGCTTCTACTCAAAATCCTTGTCCTATCCCAACACTGTTTAGCATGCTTCTTTCCTTTTCCATCAACTTCCTATTCATCCTCTCAACAATTCCATTCCGTTGGAGTGTATATGGAGTAGTATTCTATCTTGTATACCACACTTCTTACAGAAGTCCTTGAATTCTTTACCGTGGAACTCTCCACCATTATCTATCCTCAACGCCTTTATTTTCTTTTCTGACTGATTTTCTACAAGAGTCTTAAATTATTTAAACTTAGAAAATACTTTAGATTTATTTCAAAGGAAATAAATCCATGTTCTCCTTGAGAAATCATTTATAAATGAAACATAATACACATATCTACCTAATGATGGAACATCACAGGTCCAAATACATCACTATGTACTAACTCTAGAATTCCCTTTGCTCTTGGAGGACCAGATACAAGTATTACTTGATTATGTTTTCCATATATGCAATGTTCATAGAAATCAAAATCCAAAGTGCAATCAGTTATACCTTCAACCATACTTTTACCTTGTAATGCTTGAACTCCCTTTTCTTTAATATGCCCCAATATTTGATGCCATAGCATTGTCTTCCCTCCTAATGTAGTCAAGGTTCTATCATCTTGACGTCCTTCCTTAAGCACAATAGAACTGCTACATTCATCAATGATGTTTCTTCCCAATAGTTTGTACAAAGTTCCATACCAAAATCCCCTCATCAATACCAATGATCCTCGAACCATTTTGCAACCACCATCTCCACACACACTCTTTACACCTCCAACATCCATCTTTTCAAATGATATCAAGTTTCTTGCTAGATTTGGAATGTGTAGCACTCTAGGTATAGTTCTAATCCTTCCATCCTTGAGTCTCAAATTGACTCTACCACGTCCAATGATACTGGCGTGAATCATTTCCCAAATACACATCTCCTCCATTGTATCATTTTCATAGAACCACTCCCTATGAGGGGTCATATGACATGATGCACCCGAGTCAATCAACCAGAAATCACACTCTGAATGATTACTAGTGGAAGCTAGGTACACATCCCCTTCTTCTTCTTAGGAGGTATTTTCGTCTGTGGAAGAGGTATCCTTAGGTCCCTTTGCTCTCTCAACATTATTAGATCTGCAATCCTTTTTATAGTGCCTAAATTTACCACATTTCCAACACTTCCTTATTCCTTTTCCTGGGGATTTAGATATACCCTTAGATTTAGATCTCCCCCCATATCCCTTATTTTTGTTTCTCTCCTGGGGGAGACCTTTCACAGATAAGGCATCCATGCTATGGTTATCCATGTTTTTTCACCTCATCTCTTATGATAGTAGGGATGATCTTATTTCATCAAATTTCAAGGTTGATTTACTAACACTACCTATTACGACAAATAGGTTTTCTAAAGAATATGGAAAAGAACACAATAATGTAATACATTTATATTATTCATTCATTTTAATGCCAACAGAGGTTATCTGACTTACCATAGTATTGTATAAATTCAAATGCACTATCACTAAGTCATTTTCATCCATTCTAAGATGAAACAATTTCATTTGCAGAAACAACTTGTTCAAAAGGGATTTTGATTAATACAAACTCCCTAGTTTCCCCCAAATATTTATTGCACTATCTTCACCAGATACATTCAAAAACATAGATTTTGATCAGCATTCTATCCCAATCATCTTGTGATGTTCCAGTGGGTTTAGTACCCAGATGCACAACAATCCATTGATCCTGATCTGCAAGAAGATCCTCCATTTTGAGCTTCCATAGTTCAAAATTTTGGTCGTTAAATTTCTCGATCTCAATTCTTGAACTGCTTGTCATTCTCTTTCAATGTACAAATCAATGCTGCAAAGCTCCCACTAAACTTGAGTTTATCACAGATCCAAGATCTATAACCCGCATCGAACCCTCAATAATAAAGGCATCCCCCTGATGCCAATAATCGAGTTATGATAACACATGTAATTTTTAAACCTATGCAGAGAATTGAAGCATAAATATTAGTTTAAGCAAAATAGATATTGCACCATAGTATTAACACATAAACACATAGATTTACCTTGGAAACCCTTAACCAGGAAAACCAACAAACCTTGGAGCCACATCTCCTATTTTCTCATTATTATTATGAATCCCTCATAATACAAAATATAGGTATTCAGCAGCATCCAATACCCTAACATGTTAACCCATATTAGAAAATAGACTCTAATCCCTTAACCACGATTAAATGTCATATTTTTAGAAAATTCCCCAAAATAGCGAAAAACAACTAATTATTTTTTTGGTTCTCTACGCTCACCATGGAAAAATCCTACTGACTATTTCCATGAAGGCGATGATAGGGATCATCAGGCACAACAGTGACAGGCGTGCCTCCCCTCCACACACACATGCAAATAATATAACATATACCCAACAGTATCTCAATTTGAGATCCAACTTGGAGAAGTACTTGGCATGCTACATTTGATCTACCAAGTCATCTATCTTGGGTATAGAGTATAGATCCTTGAGGGTAATATTATTTATATTTTTTTTTCGATACACATTCTTCAATTATTGTCCTTATCAGGCACTGTGATTATATCTAATCCATAAGTTGAGGAACTTGGTTGAATTATTCCATGATCCAACTGTGGCTACCAATTTTTCACTTCTTCTTCTTCCAATATGGATTATATAGTATAGTCCTATGCTTGTAAATGGAGATCCAAGGAACAACTATATCTCATTCTTGAATTCCCTGTTAGTTGGTAACCTTTAGGCTCTTAGAAAAATTCTATTTATGCTTGCAAAATCTCCTCCAACCGATAATTATACTCTTTATTACATCCCTCCAAATAATAATTTACCTTTAGTGTTTCTTCTCCTTGTTGACTTTGTCTCAAGAATACTAGCAATAAAAACTTATCCCTGAGCTAATTAATACATTTTCTTGGTTATATATTACCATAGATATCTCATATTTACAATTATTCCCATTATTTATGAAGATCTATACATCCTTGATTAAGAAAAATTGGTTCGCTCTCCTCATAAGCATTAGATACCTCATGTACATTTAGGGGATTTTAGACACTACACAACACTCATCAAGTGTTGCTATATATACCTCTGTTGTATCAATGTAGTTTACACTTCTTGGTGAACTTGAGCTTTACATATTTATTTACCCATCCTAATGGGTATGGGTGAGCATGGTCATGAACTTCCTATATGATATTTCTAACCATACTATTCGGTATGAGGTTAGTCTACAAATCATAATGAAATAGATCATTTTCCTTTTCCTTATTAACATAAATACTTATATGAAAGAGTTCAGTCGTGTTCTTATCTTCCCTTGGGATAGATGTTACTCAAAGTGACTTCCATTTTCATTGTTTTGCACCTAATTTATTTGTCTACATCTAGTCTACTTTGTACCTATTTGCTTGAAACCATGGAAAACATGTTTTTTTTTCCTTCTTGTATTTATTTAGATTCAACTTTGGATGTAGCTACAAAAAAATAACTTTAGTATGACACATTGATATTAAAATGGTTCTAGTGGTTTCTTGGATCCTTGCATTAACATGCACTAGTTGTTGTCTTCTTAAATTTTCTATGTAGTTCTTATTTTTGTCCTTCAAAATTCCTTGGTGTTTTGAATGCTTGCAACCATTTTCTTATTCTTTATTACTGTCCATCTCTAGATAATTTTCTTACATGCATGTCTCATCAATGATCCTAGGTTAAAAAATCATCACCTACCTTCATAAATGAATTTAAAAACTATAAAGATACTTGAGGAGTACATATGAGTTCTTGGAAGATGATTCTAGCATAACGACTTATTTTATAAACTCAATGGTGTATTCTCAACACTCTTCTTTTGATTATGTTAGAAGTGACACCAACAAATTCCCTAGTCATATTTGTAACTAATAGAGTAAAACTACGACTTAATGAGGGTTTTAAATACCTTCCACTTATTTGATGGGGGGTCACCCTCCATCCCAAGAATCTCAATGTGGCTTCCCACCAATTTTGGGCGTGTATCTCTAGCTTCAATTGAGAAAATAATACATTTTTCTCTTTTCCTATGTTATGAACACTAAAATAGACTTATAATTATTGAAATAATTGATTTAATTCAACAACGTCAATATCACCTTGATAGCATTTGATGTTCACTTTCACTTCCAATTTGAATAGAGATTTGGAAGTGGTGATGCTAGAACCTAGCCTCCATTTCTCTTTATCCCTTTCTAGTTCTTCTTTGTCTCTATAATTCCCTTCAAACTTATCTAGCTTTGGAGTGAGAGTTACTAAATCATTTAGTAACTCTCAAGTGACTCTCTGAAAGGTCTAGAATTTCTCTCTAAATATGCCATGAGGATTTCAATGTTGCATGAGATTTTCAAGACTCGGTTCTTCTAGTTTTGGGAATATCTCATTTGACTCATCTTGCATAGATATGGTTAAGACTTCTAATTTCTTTAAGCCAATTTCTAGATCTTGAAATTTCCCAAAACATCCTCAGAGAAAATTGTTGTAATACCAACATGAAATATAAATTTTCATGGATATTTCATTAAAATAGTTCAACACAACAAATATTACAAGTTTATGCATAATATATCCATTATGCAGTGTTTACTTAATATTATAACTTAATCTTACAACTGTGTTCCCAAATAATTGAAAATAAGATGAGAATGCAATAAAATAAGGTAAATAAAAAAATACCACACCATCCACATAATGAACATGCAATTTACCTAGGAACCCCAATATGGGAAAACCCAACTAGAAGGTGAGGGCTATGCCATGCTCTTTTTTTATCAAGTATGAAATGAAATTACAAATAAAGGTGAAATCACTATAGATATTCTATAGATACCATGGCTTGTGTGGTTGCTACTAGGTCTTCTACTTCCTATATTCTACTCACAATATACACTCCTTTTCTATACTCAAATATATAAAATGAAATCAATACAACATGATTGGAACCCCTTCCTTTCCTAGCAACCTACTATTTAACATGTCTTAATAGCCATCTAAGGTTAGAGTTAGGGTTTTTTTCATGCCTTAAGTATCAATTATGGTTAATATTTTGAAGCATGTAGAATATTCTTGAAATTCCACACATTACAAGCTCCACATGTTTGAGTAATGAAGTTAACATGGAATCCATCTAGTACTAGAGTGATCACAAGCATAGTTCAACTTGAGGGAGTCATAACTTGATAATATGAATTCCAATTTAGGTGATGTTTGTTCCATTAGAAAATTCTTGATGTGTAGAACAACGTTGAAGGGTTGTGGACACTTTCCATAAGGTTTTGACCCTTAAAATGGCCATTTATTTCCCCAAAGGAGCTCTAGAAGTTTCAAGACCATAAAGAACCAAAATAGAACCTGCCATAAAATGGGCCCTACAAGTCAAAAACTCAAATATTTTAAATTAGAGAGTTACAAAATATATGATATATATTATAGTGATCCATTTCAAATTATAACAAATACACATGAAGGTAAATATTACCCAAGGTTTTTAAAGTTGCATAACTTGAAAAAATTCATCAACCCATCCAATAGAAATTGCATGATTTGGGGATCCTCAAAATACCTTATCCTAAAAGAATGGAAGAAATTTTAGATACATATAAGACAAGGTTAAAATTGATCACCATCTAATTAAATAGTTTATGAACCTAAATAAACCTAAGGGACTACTAGAACCAACTATAAAATTGAGTGGTGCTACATTGAATCCATTGAAAACCATTCATTTACATAGTAGGTCTTACTTTGAATATATGTGCATTGGTAGAAAGGGCTTGTCCCATATAAGAGGAATAGGTAAAGGGAGTATTATTCCACTAGAAGATGACCCCCCACAATAGCTTCCAAATATTCCATCTCCTTGCAACAATATGAGTCCAAAAGGCTATTTTTCCTTGCAAAAGGTACAATTTCCTACAAACTTATTTCCTTTGGACTCTTCTCCTTGTTATGAAATTAAAGAGGTTGAATGTTGGCTGGATTTGGAGTCTTTGTTACCTTTTGACATCCGTTGTTTCTCCTTTGATTACTTGGGAGCTAGAATTTGTTGTGCCACTAAATATTTATTCTTTGTATCTGTAAAAATGACAGTATTGTGTAAGAGTTCGTTTTTCTCTTAAGTTGATCATTCAAAAAATACTAAGTAGGAGTTTTATTAATTAGGTGCACCCAAACCTTATTTCATGAACTAAAAATAAAAATAAAAATGCAGCAGTGTGCACCATGTTTAGAATGAATAACAAATATCATCTAGTCATAGAGTTTCTTCTTACCATGTAGTTTTCAAGCAAGAGTCTCAAAGTATCAGAATTAGAAATATAATATTTATGAGATCAAAATTTGGTGGATCCAAATAAACAAGAACATTCTCCAATTTATGATTTTGAATTGCATTATGTTTGTTGAATAGACACTCAAAAAGTTTTATCTAGGAAACATGAATAGAATCAATCCCTTGAATATGAAACTCAAGATATTCATAGATTGGCATGCTAATGAGTCCACAAGCCTTATCATTTTTGTTAATTCACTTACTATCCCATCCAGGTCATCCAAAGGAGTAGGTTATGTTCCCAAATAGATATTATATTGTCCCTTCTCAACAAGTTTCCTTGTACTATTTACATGAACAATAATTAGAATTGGTAACTTGAATCTCATTTAGATTAGCCATAATGACAAATAGTAATAAAATGGCCCTAAAAATAGAAACTAACAACACTATTGTAGAGTGTGCAAAAGATAATGCACTTGAAAAACAATAGGACTAAAAAAGGTGCTCAAATTGGAAAGATATGAGGAATATGTAGAGGTTTCTAATAAAAATGTAAAAGAGAAAGAACATTGTAATGAAATTTTCAAAAACTAATTACCCCACTACATATAGAACAAAATTATACACTTAAAAAAAATCAATATAGAAAACAAACTCGGAATGATAAAGTCATGCATGGTTAAAAATTACCTTCAAAAATCAAAAGAACAACAAATGAGGTCATCCAATTTATGGAATAAAACATTGACTTTGTAGGACAAACGTGAAAGTGATGACACGATACTAATTTTGAAGGATGGTATGGAAGTCGAAGTTGCAAGATTGATGTGGTAGTGTTAGAATGAACTATGATGATGTGGCATAGGGATGAAGTGGGTATTCCATGTGTCACACATTGAAGTTGGTGCCTAATTGTTAGGTTTGATGAGTTGGTTCTATATTATGAGATCTAGGGCATATGGAAATAGCTTTCTACAATTCGTCCACATTGTCTAGTGACATTGTGTCCAAGTACCTAAGTGGAAATGGTGTTACCATCAAGGTAAGTGTTTTAGCTGATTTTACCACACTCGGTAGATCATGCTTTTATGGCCTTCCCTATCCCTGTGTAGACTCCTTGGCCCCACTTTGCTCATTATAAACTTTGATGATCCATAAAATCCCTTAAAAAGTCGTATTTATTGGTATACGTGGGTCACCAACTTACATACCACGTGTACACGCAGATTTATCCACTATGACCCGTGTACATCAGAGAATGTTCCCAAAAATAAAATATTTGGAGTTTTC
Source organism: Pseudotsuga menziesii (assembly GCA_001517045.1). Lineage (NCBI taxonomy): Eukaryota > Viridiplantae > Streptophyta > Pinopsida > Pinales > Pinaceae > Pseudotsuga > Pseudotsuga menziesii. Next base: position 143,022 of record LPNX010974202.1, read on the forward strand.
CTCATTTAGTCATGAAGAACTTGACTATTGGCCTTCCATATGCCTAGAAACACTCTGAATTGACCCTTCACTTCCCATTGAAGGGCTATATATTGAGCTACTTGGATGCATTAGAGGAGGATAATTGGTGAGAGAAAAGAAACTATAGTGGATATGTGCCACATACTTACATACTCGAGTTTGCATCCCTTTGTCCTTTGAGCGGCCATTGATCCTCTTCACAACCTTGCCATTGTCTTGTGAGCTTTCCATTAATATGGAGGATTGAAGTGGTGGAGGCCCAGGTCACAGGACTCAGTTTCTCCATTTCGATGAGGTGCCGACAGAGTTTGTCACTTATATATTTGTTCATAATTAACAGAAATATCCATTTCTCGTCCATTGTATTTGTGTAACTATGAATGTTCTTTATCCATGGATGTAGTTTCTTTAATTGTATATATATTGGATTTATATATGCTAGAGCAGGTTCTAATGCTTAATATCTATCATTCTTGTATATTTATTTGTTGTTGAGAATGGAATGTAGGTGCAAGTGTGGTTGAAAGCTCAATGGGGATCTACTACGAATGTCCAGAACAAGGTACGCCTTCCATCCCTTAGTGTGAGACTGGTTTATATCTTTAGCATATTTGAAGTGGATTGATTTCTAATGTCATAGTGTATGTTGTAGTCCACCCCAAGCCATAGGAATTTTTATCCGTAACAGAATTGGCGACTCTGCAGGGGACTTTCCTTTTTGTTGGTGTTTGGGTGCACAATGTGCTTTATTTGCTCTATGCTTCCCCATGTTTTCATGTCGTGTTTGGGAGCGTGTTATCCCATTAGTATTCTCTTGAAGTGATTTGAGCCTTAGCCTATATTTTTACCACATTTCTCTTGCTATACGCGAGTCATAGAGGTATCAACATCATATACACATGGGTTTTCAATGAACAGTCATGTATATCCATCTTATTGAAAAAGATATTGATGTTTGGGGGATATTGGGTGGGTTGTGGATGTTATTAATCATTCTTGGGTGCCTGTGATGTTTGTTTACTGCTCCTGTACTAACCAGAGACTTATGTTTCTTTGCTTTTAGTTAAAAGTTGTTCTTGTTGTTCTTCTCCCTTTTTGTTTTTATATTAGTGCATTAGACCTTTTTTGTCTCAGTGTCTTGCTTGGCTTGTGTCTGATACTTGCTGTAGGGTATGGAAGTTATAGAGTATTTTGTTGCATTTTCATATCATTCATTATTATTAAAATACAATTTTTTATTTATTTTTGGCATGTTTATGTATGACGTATTTGCATTGAAAGAGTACTTGCATTAGGTTTGCTGAGATGAAATAAGGTTCAGGTTTTCATATAGGGATGGTTGCATTGGAATTTGAATAAAAATTTATGCATCTCATGTAGTGGAATACTCCTTTTACATATTCAAGAAAAATTGCACTTGGCATCATTTGTTAGGTGTGCATATTTATTTCACTGTTAAGTCATAACATCGCTAGTTGCATGGTCATTACTCTTGAGTAATGACAGCCCTTAAAATTAACACTTCACTTAAAATGGATTAAACTTTTTATTTGACAGAGGTGCATGAACAATCTTAGATTATAGAGTCTTGGAATAGGGTGTCGTGAGTAAATTTTTCTAAGACTACAAAACAAAACAATTAGGTATCTGTCTAGGTGAGAAGATAAATCCTTTATATAATTAGTGTTCTCGGGAGGCTCCTCTTACAGAGGAGTTAAGCACAAGGAAATGTACACATTTGTGGTGGGGATATCCCCTTACCACTCTCTATGCAGCACCAGATATATTTCTAGGATATTAGTATCTGGGGGATTTTGAGGTAACTTTCGTGCTTTCAATATTCGAGTTTTTTACCCTTCCCATACGGTATATCCTGCCTGTGACTATCCTCCTTAGCATTGGTTATATCAAGGTGACCTTAGTTGCATTACCTAGGTCTCATAGGGGGTACTTGCAAAGGTTATTTTGTGAGTGCCATGGTCAGGTAGGGGTCGGACAACATAGTCGCTTTATGTGTTGAAATTGAGGGCAACTATAATTGGTTACACACCTCCACTTGTATTGTATGAGAGTCTTAGGCCTCTCCTAGGCAAGACATACCTGCTCCATTTGGGAGCTCACTTATCCTCCCTCTTAGCTTGTTTTCTTCTACCTTATATTTTCTTAGGGGTGTTCTATTTTTGCGCTAGATTTCTCTAGGGATCATAATTAGTTGAGTCATATTATTTTTGTGGAGTCATCATGGATCGAGTTATGGAATTTCACTGATCTCGATGTTTAATAGGGATTTCTCCTTGTGGGTCTTCTCCTCTTGCTCGAAAGAGGACTAGAAATTCTTGGAGAACTTTTACATCGTGTGATTAACACATCGTTCTCGTCATGAGTACTACATCTGGGAATGTGGATATCCCTCCTTCTCCATCCTCTAAAATGGGGAATGTGACTTTTGTGAGACCAGGGACTCCAATTGACATCGACCCTCATGGGACTAGTAATTCCTACACCTCACAACCATAGATGTCAGAGTTTGTAGCTATTTATCCAAGGTCTTCCTCGCGAAGGTAGAGTGGTGAGACTCACCATGTCCCCTCTAGCACAGGTCCCTTTAGATTTGGCATGCCAGACGTTACTGATACTTTTATTTCATTTGCTACTAATCCTGGTATAGATCTTGGTGTTGTGCCTAGTGGCACTACCATCCCTTTCCATGCCGATAAATTTTCTAGTGGTCATATCGCACCTTCTGCTCCATTTGTGGGAGGATTTTCTTACCACTCATCTAGGAATAACATCGGTGTTCACTTCCACGGAGGTGACCCTAAAAATGCGAGTGTTGGAGGTAAATATTGCATTCCATCCTTTGCTCCATATTCCACCACACCTATTCCATCAAATTCCTTTCTCATGACACATCCTCCTCATGTCCCTCATGGTCCTTTGGGACGAAGTGCTTCCTATACCTATGTTGTTCCCTCGTCAATCGGTATTATCATGTTGGGAGGTTATGTCCCTCCTTATGTGTCTGGGGAACAACCCATTTATCAATCCTACAATTATGGATATTTAGCACCCCAGTCCCAAGGTATACCAAACTATAATATTCCTATGCATCCTTTTATGGGTCATCCAGGAGGGGGCTATTATCCAACTAGCCAAGGCCATGGTATTTATTCTAATCAACCCTATATGAATCGATATTATCAGGTAGCATGGAACCGGATAGCACAACCTAGGATCCCTTTCTTAGCTACTTTGAACTTACCTGACCTTTCAAAGTTGACCAACAATCTCGTGTCTCACGATCTGATGTGGTCGGTTCTCCATGATAAACTTCCTTCGGACATTCTGAATTTTGAAGGTAAGTGTGGTGAGGAACCTAGAGAGCATGTGACTACTTTCCACCTATGGTTCTCTTCTACTTATTTGAACCATAATTATGTTTTCTTACGACTATTTCAAGGCACCCTCACGGGCCCTGCCACAAAAAGGTATATAGAGTTTCCTAGGGGCACATATCAGACGTTTAATGACCTAGCCATGACCTTTTTGAACCACCTTCAACAACTAGTACGTTACAATACTGGTACAGATCTCTTGTCGACATTTAGGCAAGATAAATCCAGGCATATTTTTTACCATATTCAAGAGCGATGTAGACAAGAGAGGTTTATTAAGGCCAACATTCCACTTGATTTCTGTTAGAATGGTTACTCAAATTGTTATTGCCCTATATCGCAAAGGATGTTTTGACATTCGAAGTTATGAATGAGGAGCAGGATATCTTCTAAGCTCAACAGTTAGATTTGATTTATGCTTAGTTTGGGATCCTTTATGACATTATCCCTAGTGCACCATGATCAAAGTTGAACCTAATTTCAAACCTTAGCCACATGCCGATGGTATTGTTGGCTCTACGAGTATTAAGGTCGTAGACTATGTGATGAATCAAATGCGAAATTTGTCTATTAATAAGCATGTGACCAAAAAATCTATGAATTCATCTAACCCCACCCAATCGGTGGATGTGTTCTCGGTACATTCGTCAGACCAGAAGGGTAACCAAAAACCTGGACATAATATAAATAAGGGAAGAAACAATAGAAGGGGTGGGAATAGGGAGGAGAAATAAAATGATGACAAGAACATAAATGATGTTGGGGGGGACAAGAATCCTAAATGAAAGGTTAAATTCCCTTTCAATATTTGTGGGGGATATCATCTCACATACTTGTGCCCTCGTATCTATGAGGTTGATACTGTACTGAATGATTTCCATGGTGGGGCATGTGGTGGTCATTTATCTTGGCTTGCTACAGCCCAAAAAATATTGATAGCGGGTTATTATTGGTCATCGATATATTAAATTAAGCACATAGATCTATGGATAAACACACAACTCACATGATAGATCACACAATTTACTTAGCAATTGAAGAATGAAACAGTGCAAAAATGGCTTGCAGCTGTGAATGCTTTCATTAATCAAAAAAGTAATTAGATAATAATTACAACGAAGTACAATGGCTAAATAGCCTCATGCAATTCAAATACTATGTGAGGAAATTTGAATTGGTTTGACTGTAATTGACTGAATGGTTAATTTAACTTGTCTAAATCATTATCAGAGGATTGAATGGTTAACTAACCTTGTCTAAATCATTATCGTAGTTCATCGAAGTTCTAAATCACAACTCAGGTGTCTAATTCAGTGTTAACTATGACTAATTGAGTGTGGTAGGTGAGAAATGCACCTCTCTTGCATGCAACCACGCAAACCTAGTGCTAACTAAATGTAGAGGACTAGAATTGAATGTAACTGACTCGTAACTTAGCTTGACTAGTCACCAACTCAACTCAACTGACCTTGGTTGGTATCGGCACTCCCAGTGGCTACTAATTTGTTGGTATTGATCTAGGAGGCTCCTAAACCAATGCATGCAATTGCAATCAGTGGAATTAGGCCTCAGTTAGTGTTCCCCACACTTTAGTAACTGGAACATGTGCCCCAAATAGGGCAAGTGGACCCAATGGTGATAGTGGCTAAAAATAGACTAGAAGGACTCTCGATTTAGACATGACTCCTGATTGAGACATATGAATAAATTGGACAAGGGAAGATTAATAATCCTAACATGATATTCAAAGACTACGTTAATGCAGTCAAACGGTGCCACCCTTTCTAGGTGTTTCCTCGGAACATACGCTCGCATCTCACCCTGTTGCACCCTATTATCACCGTCGGTCACTTCACCAAGTGGGAGGTATACTTTATGGATTGCAAACCATCCTTGTCTAGGGGTCACCATCACATCATAGTGGTCATAGATTATTTCATGAAATGTGAAGAGGCTATGCCTACTATTAAATTTGATGGTGAGATGACCACTCATTTTTTATTCAATTAGATCTTACTCGTCTTGGTATTCCGAGAGAGCTTGTCGCTGACCATGGAAGGCAATTTCAAAATAGGATGATGGATGAATTATCTTCGAACCTGGGGTATAAGAAAGAGTACTTCTCTTCTTATTATCTTTAAGTGAATGAACAGGTTGAGGTTGTGAACAAATCCCTTAAATCCATTCTGCAAAGATTTTTTGCACAAAGCAATACCAATTGGAACATTATGCTTTACCCTGCTTTGTGGTCTTACCGAATTGCTGTTAATACTGTCATCGATTTCTCTCCATATCAGTTAGTACATGGGGTGGAGTCAATTTTGTCAATTGAATGCAAAATTTCCTCTTTGAAACTAGCCATAGAGCTCTTATTAGAGACTTTTGAGTTGGAAGAATTCCTGGTCCACTTAGAGCATCTTGGTGAGCAGCGTCAGGATACCATAGTAGCTCTTGAGATTAATAAGCGCCATGTGAAGGATCAATATGATAAGTTTGTCCATCCCTATAAATTTAATGAAGGTGACTTGGTCCTTTTATTCAACCATGTTGGAGACATTTACCACCATACACATTCATTTTGGTCAATTTGGCCTAGTTAAACCACTATCCTAAGTATTATTGACTTAATTGACATCAGAGGAGCACTAGATGACATCAACAAGATCACACCCACACCTACCTTCAGTCAAGGAAGCTAACTTAGCCTTCTCCTACATTCGGGGAGGCTAACTGGAGAACTCTGAGGGTGATCTGAGTGTCATTAATGCCCCATATTGCTAACTGATGGTTACAATCAGTTAAACAGAGAAGTGAAGGCGCCTTCCTTCATTAAATTGATTATTTAATGAACTGGAGTCAACAGGGGCACCTCCAACCACTTCTAATGGTCAGTTACACTTTAGTTAACCTCATCGGGGTTCATTGGAGTCATTTATGCGCTACCACTTGTTGGTTAGCTTACAATGACATGTGTCTGAGCTAATTTCAATTAGAATCAGTCATTTATTGCACTTCGACTTCAGTTAGGGCTTAGTTGAATCAATTAGGGTTTTGATCAGTGGTTAACTTGAGTGTTGACTATGGCTTACATTCAGTTAAGCTAAACTCACTCATTCAATTCTAATGACCTCCTTGGGAATTCAAATTATTTTGTCATCCATGCTTGCAGCATGATCATTAAATTGTATTACTCATTCTTTGTGTGAATATACAGAGCGACTACTCATTTTGTAGCACTATTACACCATTTTCATGCCTTATTGTTATTAATCTTTGATGAGACTGTGTTTTAGTTCGTAGATTACTGTGAGAGATTAATATGGTATCAGAACTCACGATGGGACGAAGCTCATATCTCTCAAAAACAAGGTTTTTGACAGATCTTACATGAAAATTGAGCAATAGCTCAAAAATCCAGCACTGCACCAGAAGCCAGGGCTTACCACTTAATACCCCAAGTAAGGAACTTGTTGATCAAGCTTGCTTGATTGACTATGTTGGGTGTGATGAAATCCTAAAATGTGCAGGATGTCTGACCTTACATTTCCCTTTTTGTTGTAATTTTTCAGGTTTTTTAACAGGTGAGAGCATTCGCTCCAGCAGATTCAGATGGCTTCTTTTGTAGATCTTTTGACTCCGTTCAATTTCCACTCATGGAAAGGAGATATGGAGATCCAACTATGTGCCAAAGGACTCTATAGGGTCACTATGGACACTGAAGAAGAGCCTGCTTCTATGACGAACAAATTTAGATTCTTGAAAAAGAAGGATGAAGCATTCGGAATCTTGTGCCTCTTTGTTTCCCGGGATCTTCTCTTCCATCTTTTGGGATTGAAGACTCCAAAGGAAATTTGGGACAAATTGGAAACCCTGTATGGAAGGCAGGATGGTTTGAGATTTTACCATCTTAAAAATTAATTGATGTCTCTCCAGCCTTCCAATTTCGAGACCTTGGATGAATTTTTCACAAAGTTCAAGCACATTGTCTTATTGTTGAAGCAATGCAAAGTGGAGAAGGAGGATAATCAGCTCATCCTCGCCATACTCTCCAAACTTGGAGCTGATTATTCAGTTTTTGTCTCTACATTCTGTGCGGGGAAGCTTACAACCCTCAGATGGAAGATGCCTACACTCAATGCCTTCATTGAGTCCCTAACAACTGAACATGATAAGCTTGTCCAGATGGGGATCATCAGATCCTCCCGTGATCAAGGCCTCCATGTCTCAGGGCCCAAAGATCTGAAGGGTAAAGGAAACCAGCAGAAGAACCCAAAAACTAAATTCGAAGCTCCTAAGCCTAAATTTGAAAACCAGCAGCATGATGAGTCTTTCGGCTCAAAGAAGAACAAAGGAAAAGGGCATCATGGAAAGGAAAAAGTCAAGTGTTCATACTGCAGGAAGGGCTTCCACCCTGAACATGCTTGCATTAAGAATAATCTTGATGAATCTACCTCTCTCCTTGAGAGAAATCACATCAATATTCTAGAAAGCTTTCGGAGGAGAGATCAGTAAGATCGGGAACCATAGCATGAAAGAGGTCATGCCCTCATGGAAAGCACTTCGATTCTTTCTCCTATTCATGCAGAGCTTTTGTACCTTCTCCACCAATGTCAGCTTATGAACATTCCATTACTCCATCGTAGAATCATGACCATGTTTTCATTGACAGTTCTGGGGGCTACGTCTTTTTCCCTCATGCACAAAATTGGGAGTCTGTTCCCTTCCATTTCTATCTGAGTAAGTTCTCCAGCGATTCCGTCAGGGATTGTGTGATGTAGGTTTATGGTGGTTCATGGGATTTTGTTTACCATGATTGTTGGACTGTGTCTTTCCCGTGTGAATTGGCTGCTGTAGGTTACTGAAGAATTTTTTTGGCCATGATAGGGCCAAGAAATATTCAGGGAGTTGTTTTCCCCTGTTTAAGCTTGAATAGTTGTTTTGCTGCATGCACGCAGCGGTTTCGTCTTCGGACTACATTGGAGTGGTGAGTGAGGGCCTGATGTGGTTGATAAACCTGGTGGTTTGAGAACCAAACAGACAGAGCTAGTGAGACGGCTTTCTTCTACACAACCCCTGAATAGCACTGGAAGGGAGATCAGAGTCTGAGGGACTGTGTTGCAGAGAAAGGACTGATTTCCTTGTGTTGGGTGTGTGTGGGTGTCCCAGAAGCTAGGCTGGTTCTAGTGTTGGTATCCTTGGCTCTTCAATGAGATCACCAGCTTAGCATTAGCCTTTCCCAGCTCCTGGATGGCCTGATAAACCCAACTTTGTTGGCTCGGCTGACATGTTGTTCGCCTGATAAACCCAACTGTGTTGGCTTGGCTGACCTGTTGTTCGCCTGATAAACCCAACTTTGTTGGCTTGGCTGAACTGTGCATCCTTGTGGCGTTGTTTTCCTTGGCTATGTGTAAGCCTGCTTGTTCCTTACTCCTTGGGAAATCATGCCCGGCTCAGGGGTGGCCATGTTGCTGAGAGATTAAAGAGCATGCAGCCTACGGTTGGGTGGAACGTTGCTGCAACGTAGCTGGTTGCAGAACAAGCTTATGTTAAAGATAAGTATCTTCTTGTGATCGAAATCCTTACAATTGTGTTCATTTTATAAATCAATATGAACATGTTGAATGTTGTGAATGAGTGAACGTGCTTCTGTTGTTTGATAGTAATTATGCATCTGAGTATGTTAAGTTCAATGCATTTTATGTTTCGTTCATGGGGCTAGATGCCCGTATGTTTGGTGTTTAGTAGCGTCCTCTTGCCTGATCGGAGGGTTGAGGGCGTTACAGTATGGTATCAAAGCTCTAGTTTCAGCATGGGCCTGAATGGGCCATGAAAGAATAGTTAACAGAGGTAGGTTTCTTACTGTCCAGAAGAAACCAGGAGGAAATGGGTGATGACAGGAAAATTCACAAAAATTTTCCAAGTGCCAGAATTGTCAGCTCATCGAAAAACTTAGTGACAAGTTCTTCTGATGCAATGGAGCCCTTAGTGGGAAGGCCACCCGATGGACAGTAATCGGAAGGAAATTGAGGAAAGGTTGCGTTCATTGGTTATCAGCCCATCGGAGGACTAAGGGAGAAGTTCCTCCGACACCACAGAACAATTAATCTGAAGACTACCCGACACCAAAGAATTTTGGAAAATTTGACGAAGTAATGGAATCGTCGACGATCGGCGATGATTAGTTGATCGAATTACCGACGCTCAGCTGATCATGTTGCCGATGTGGCGAAAGTTTGGCGACTACATTGGAAGAGGTTAGATGATATTACACCACTGTTATGGATGGCTAGACAACTATGCTTCCAACGAGTAGAGCCTCCGACCACCGATGCCACAGAGGATAGTTGATCCAACGACTGATGTGGCAGAAGACAGAGGAGGAAAGTCTGACAAAATTTCTAAGGTACGAGATCATCAACCATTAGGAAATGATAGTGGTATTCATCATCGATGAATAGCGGAAGGAATTAGTGGTTCAAGCGCCACCGTTGCGAAATCCTAGTGCACTAATCCTCCGACGGTTATAGGATCCACTTGCCGATGCCATGATGATTGTGTTTCAGTCACCGATCGAAATTTGTTAGTTGAATGGTGACAAATAGGGGAAGATGGAGTCGATGGAGTCGATGGAGTCAGTGGAAGATAGAGGAAGCTCTCACAGACAAATAGTCAAAGGAATTAGTGAAAGAAATGGTTGAGCCGATGAAGCGACGGAAAAGGAGACTAAGAGAAAATTTTGAAAATTTTTCTAGGTCACAGAATCATCGACCATCGGGGAAGATTAGTTGATGACATCTCCAATGAACCTCGGAAGGAGTTAACGGTTCATGCACCGCCGTTGCGGAAGTTTAGAGAACTGAGCTTGCGATGGGAAAAGGATCCGACTACCGATTGCGATTAAGTTGTGCTTTAGATTGCCGATCGAAAATCATTAGGGGATCGGGCCGTCGATTGGAAAAGGATTAAAATAGACGAACCGCTGTTGCGGATGCTAAGTGAACTATCCCGCCGATGCTTCAGTCTTTCCACTCACTGATGCCGAGGTGTTTAGTGAATAGTGGTTCTAAGTTATGATAACATAACTGTGGTGGCGTTTAGTGCTCGGGAGTGCCGACACCGTGGAAGTATTGAGATTTAATCCGTCAATACCAAACCATCTGATAAAACAATGGACCCGATCACCGATCGAAAATGATTAGTGGATCAAACGCTGATCGGAAGAGTTACGGCTTGTGGAACCACTGTTACGGATGCCTATGGGACTAAGTGTCTGATGCCACAGTGGGATGTTTCCCCGACCGCCAACAAAGTTGTGATCTACGGAAATTTTAAAGGGATCGTTGGCCACCGTTGCGGAAGTATAGACAACTAGCCACCCGATGCACAAAGCATCCGACCGCCGATGCAGCGGTTAGTCAATTTTCTTGCCGATGAAGTTCGGAACAGTAGACCACTATGGTCCTGATACAGCGGAAGGAGATAGACAAGCAACCCGCCTATACCGCAGAGAAAATTAGACGTATTAGCTGCCAAAATGCTGGAAAATTAGCAGGGAAGACACCCGATGAGGAGGAGAAAATTTTGGGTTTTTCAAAGTGAAATTTTTCTCAACAAATTCCAATTGTTTCAGCAGTTTTCAACTGTTTTTTAGTGGATTTCTCAGTAGACTATTGGTGGATTACAGGGCTGAAAAGGAAGAGAGAAAATTTTTGTGTTTTAAGCAAAATTGTTGTTTTATGAATTTCCAAAAGAGGAAGGTAAGTAGTTTTGATTTATATTAATGTTATGCATCTAACAGTTTGCTACTGACACATTTGTAGAATTATAGACAACTCTCAAAATCAGTATCCCAGGCAAAATAGTGTGGTAAAGAAAGAGGTGATTCAGTCATGAGCACCCATAATGGATGTGATGCTCGGAATTCTTACGAGTGTGTGGGAGATGCCATGGGAGAAAATGTCCGTAATGGAAATGACGACATAGAGTCTAATGGAAGGAGATTCTAGGAGACACCATCCGAGGTTGCAGCCACCATGAGAAGCTTGATTAAATCCCAGGAAGAGCAGCATCAATTGAATGCTTCCATGTTGCAGAGTTTTATAGATTTGCAGAGAAAGATAGACTCTAGACCAGAAGGTAGTAAGAGCAACCATAGGAGAAGGAGAAGGACTTCCAGTGGATCATCTGATTATAAAGAATCCAGTGGGGATACAAGCTCATCTTCTCATAAAAGGAGAAGGAGAAGACACCATAGGGATCACTCTCAGGGTGAATTTAAGAAAGCTAAACCTCCTACATTTGATGGTGAGATAAAGACAGGACAAAAGTTGCAGCTTGGCTTCTTGGGATAAAGAAGTACTTCCAAGTACAGGATTATTCAGGAAACATGAAGGAAAGAGTTTCCATATTCAATCTGAATGGAAGAGCATCCATTTGGTGGGAACACTTCAAGCAAGTAAAGAGGATCAGTGAAAGGAAACTGAAGTGGAAACAATTCAAGAAGTATTTTAAGCAGAAATACCTCTCTGACGGGTATTATGATGATAAGATTAAGGAGTTCCATGAGCTGATATTGGGACAGTAAACCATGGATGAATATGCAAATAAGTTCTTGGAATTGTTGATGTATGTCCGGTACATCAAAAATGAACAAGTGAAGTTCCAACGGTTTCTAAGTGGATTGCATCAGTCTTACAAAGATAGAATTGAGTTTTATGAACCTAGAATTCTTGAAGAAGCAATAAGGAAGGCTAAGTATTGCTATGAGCAAAGAAAAGGTAAACCTGATTACCATAAGGCATGGAAGTATTAATTCTTGCACATGATCTAGGAACTTGGAATCAAAATCATCAAAGAATAATTAACAAATACTCATGAATTGGTAATAATCGGAACCAGAAATGGTTTCCTCTCTATATATTTAATAAACAATAATGGGTTACAATTCCAATGCTAAGCAATGGCTTAACTCCATGAAGAATTTGAATACTTAAGGAGACAATTCGAATTCAGTGAGTGAATCTAGCTTAACTGACTCTAAACCATTCAATCTCACTTAGTTAACCCTAACTGAAGTTGGAGTGCAATAAATGACTGAATCTCAACTGAAGGAGATCAAACACATGTCATAGCAATCCAATCATCAAGTGCTAGTGCTCCATGACTCCAATGAACCCCGATGAGGTTAACTGAAGCTGAACTGACCATCAGAAGTTGGTGGAGGCTCCTTGTTGACTCCAGTTAATTAAATAATAATAAATAATCATTAAATAATATATTTAATGAATGGAGGCACCTTAACTGATTGTAAATGACTGGTTGAACTGATTGTAACCACCAGTTAGCAATTAGGTGCATTAATATCACTCAGATCACCCCCGGAGTGCTCCAGTTAGCCTCCTTGACTGTAGGAGAAGGATAAGTTAGCCTCCTTGACTGTAGGTAGGTGTGGGTGTGACTGGATGATGGCAATTAATGCTCCACTGATGTGAATTAAACTTAGGATAGTGGTTTAACTAGGCCAATTTGACCAAAAGAGTGTGTATGATGGTAAATGTCTCCAACAGGAAGGACAAGAAGAATGAGAAGTTTAACCAAAGAAAGAAAGGTTTCAAACCCTCTAGATTTAGGAACCAGCAGAAGCAGCCATCCCAAGCTGGGAGTAAGCTAGTTGGAGTGTCAGGAGAAAAGCCTAAGGATCCACAACAGGATAGAAGGCCACTCAAATGTTGGAAATGTGAAGGACCCCACCTGCGTAGATATTGTCCACTTGAGAATGAAAGTGCAAGACCATCTTATAACATTCAAGAAGCAGAAATAGTGGGTCAAGTAGCAAGGGAAGTTCCTAGAATTTATGCAGCACTGGAGGACCACCAGGCAGACCACCAGTCAACTGTGGTTGAAGTTGCAGGTAAGATTGTTGAGCAATCTGTTTCTATTTTGATTGACCCCGGTTCTACTCACAATTACATTACTCCTAGAGTAGTGGATATTTGTGCTTTTAAGAAAGTAAAGCATAGGAAATCTTGGTTAGTTCAGCTAGCCACTGGAACTAAGAGAAAATTTAGTGAAGTGGTAGAGAAATTCCCATTGGTCATAAATGGATTGGTTACTTGTGTAGATTTGAATGTTCTACCGCTTGGTTCCTATGATGTTCTCATTGGCATGGATTGGTTAGAGGCTCACAGAGTAAAGCTTGACTATTATAACAAGACTTTTGAATGCATGGATGAAGAAGGAAACCTAGTAGTGGTGAAAGGTATTCCAAAGGTAATTTCAGTAAGATAGGATTCAGCAATGTAGTTGAAGAAGTTCTGTAGGAAAGGTTGCCAGTTGTATGCAGCTCATATTCTAGAACCAACAGGAGATGAAACTCCTAGGTTGGAAGACTATCAGGTGTTACAAAAATTCAAGGATGTATTTCCTGATAAGATTCCAGGGCTTACTCCAAAGCAGGACATTGATTTCACCATTGAACTTGTGCCAGGAGCAACACCCATGTCCAAGCCACCCTGCAGGATGAGTACACCGGAGATGCTAGAGTTGAAGATGCAACTGCAAGAGTTGTTGGAAAAGAAGTATATCCGACCGAGTGTATCTCCTTAGGGAGCACCGGTCCTATTTGTAAAGAAGAAAGATGGTACACTCAGGTTATGTATTGATTACATGTAGTTGAACAAGGTTACGGTGAAAAATAAATACCCTTTGCGTAGGATTGATGACCTCTTTGATCAGATGAGAGGAGCAAAGGTATTTTCCAAGATTGACTTGAGGTATGGATACCATCAGGTGAGAATCAAGGATGAAGACATTCATAAGATAGCCTTCAGGACAAGGTATGGACATTATGAGTTTGTAGTGGTACCATTTGGTCTCACAAATGCACCAGCTACATTTATGTGCCTTATGAATAGCATCTTCATCAGGTATTTGGACAAGTTTGTTATTGTTTTCCTTGATGACATTCTTGTTTATTCTAAGAATGAGGAAGAACACGAAGAGCATTTGAGATTGGCATTGCAATTGCTCAGGGAGCATTAGTTGTATGCAAAGCTAAGCAGGTGTGACTTCTATAGAGATAGAATACAGTATTTGGGTCACATTATCTCAAAAGAGGGTATATCAGTAGACCCTGAGAAGATTGAAGCCATTATGAATTGGCCTACTCAAAGAAATGTGACGGATGTAAGATCTTTTATGAGACTTGCAGGATACTACAGGAGATTCATTGAAGGATTTTCCAAGGTTGCACATGCCATCACTTCTTTGCAAAATAAGGGGGTAAAGTTCAAATGGACTTTGAAGTGTGAAGAAAGCTTCCAGCAGTTGAAGAATCTTCTCACCAGTGCACCGATATTGAAAGTTGCAGACCCAGAGAAATATTTTGTGGTATGTACAGATGCATGTGGACAAGGGTTTGGAGGATTCCTTATGCAGTACAACCACATGATATGTTATGAGACAAGAAATATGAAGGAGCATGAGAAAAACTATGCCACTCATGACCTCAAGCTTGCAGCCATAGTACATGCTCTCAAGATGTGGAGGCATTACTTGATGGGTAGAAGATTTGAGCTCAGGACAGACCATTGTGGTCTGAAGTATCTGTTTGATCAGCCTACTTTGAATGCTAGGAAAGCAAGATGGCTAGAATTTTTATGTGAGTTTGATTTTGAAATCAAGCACATAAAGGGGAAAGAAAACAAGGTAGCTGACGCGCTCAGCGGGGAGGTACATGAAATGCATGTGGCATCTCTTAGTATTTGCCAATCATATTTGAGGCAACAGATTCTTAATCATGTTGCTAGAGATGAATTGTATGGGCAGGTAAAAGACAAATTACAACAGCAAAGCCTTGAGAATAGGTATGAAGGATATAAATTGGAAGAAGATGGACTTCTTACTTATAAATACAGAATTTATATTCCGAATGTAGCAGATTTGAGGAGATTTGTTATGGATGAAATCCATCAAGCTCCATATTCTGGTCACCCAGGATATCAAAAGACAATTGCTACAGCTAGAAAGCAATACTTTTGGCCAGGAATGAAAGAAGACATGGCTGAATACATTTCAAGGTGCATGAAATGTCAACAAGTAAAGGTTGAACATCAACATCCAGTAGGTTTGTTACAGCCTTTGCTAGTTCCAGAATGGAAATGGGAAGTCATTTCCATGGATTTTATTACAGGATTGCCAATGACTTGGAGACAACATGATTCCATCATGGTTGTGGTAGACAAATTGACAAAGGCAGCACATTTTATACCGGTGAAGTCCACACACAAGACTGATGACATTGCAAAGATCTTCATGAAGGAGATTTTCAAATTGCATGGATTGTCGAAGGAAATAATCTCCGACAGAGATGTCAAGTTCACTTCCAATTTTTGGAAGGGATTGTTTGTAGATTTGGGTACAAAGCTAAACTTCAGCATTGCCTACCATCCTCAGACAGATGGGTAGATAGAAAGAGTTAATCAGGTGCTTGAAGATATGCTTCGCATGTATGTGATGGACAAACAGACCAAGTGGGAAGATTACTTACACTTGGTAGAGTTTGCTTATAACAATGGATAGCAGGAATCCTTCGGGATGAGTCCGTATGAAGCTTTGTATGGAAGAAGGTGTAGAACACCAGTGACTTGGGATAATCTAGTGAACAGGGTTGTGCTTGGACCAGAATTTCTCAAGGAAATGGAGCAAGAGGTTGTAAAGATCAAGCAGAATCTGAAAGTAGCACAGGACAGACAGAAAATCTATGCAGATAAGCATAGGATGAACAAAGAGTTCAATGTTGGGGATCATGTCTACCTCAAAGTGAGGGAAAACAAAAGTTCCTTGAAGCTTGGGAGTTGTGCCAAGCTGTCACCAAGATATTGTGGGCCGCTTGAAGTGCTTGAAAGAATAGGTCCTGTTGCATATAGACTTGCATTTCCTTCTAGTACTAGAGCTCATAATGGTTTTCATGGAGTCTAAAACTAATTCTCATATTGGTTTCGAATGTTCATTTACAAGGAGGGTTTGGACAAAAATTGAGGTCAAGTTAAGATGCTTTAATTTTTGGCATGGTACATCACTTTTAGATTCTGCAAAGAATTGGGTTTTGAATGCCGATATTAGGTATAGGTCTTTACCTATTATTGTTTCATGGTTCATATGGAAGGCTAGGAATAAATGTTGTTTTGAAGATATTCAGCCAAAGACTTTCATGGTTTCATCCTTATGTTTGGGGTTACTAAATTCTTATCCTTTGGATAAGAAAGTTATAAACATTAGATTGGTTGTTAATGAACATATTGAAAAAGCATCTCCCTGGGGGTATTTTGATGGCTCGACAGCTAGAGTACCACAAACCTGTGGGGCTGGTGGTATTCTGTATTTATCAGATGAGCACTTTTTCACATTCTCTACTGGACTGGGGCTAGGTACCAATTATTATGCTAAGCTTTTAGCTTTAAAGCTGCTTATCATTTTGGCTTTGAAGCAGGGGGGGCAAACTTTGTAGATTTTTGGGGATTCACAGTTAATGATCAATTGGGTTTCTTGTAAGTACAGGATCAACAATATACTTCTTACTCAAATTTTGTAGGAGGTGATCCGAATTTCAAATTTGCTTGTAAAAGTTGATTTCAAGCATATTTATCAAGAAAGGAACTCCATAGCTGATGAATTAGCTACTGCAGGTGCTAATGTGGAGGAAGGGCATTGGAAAATTCAGGAGTTTAGAGGAACTAAAACTTATGAGACTTTTCAGGTTTTCTAGGATTTTTGTTGGGGGTGATGCATGAGACTCAATGGTGTTTTTTGCTGACTATTCTTATGATGGCTTTTGATATTTTGTAACTGTTATTGTTTAAAGACTTATCTATCATGACAGTTTCTTTTTGGAAGGTTAAAAATCATTTTGATAACTGTTTTGAAGGATACAACTTTTGTGGAAAAGACTGAGTTCAGATGATAGATATACTCTTTATAGTCTTTGATGAACATGAGTTACTTGCTTATGTTTGCTTAGTTTTGAAGATCAAGGTTTTAAAGCTGATATACTTGAGGATTGTAAAGAAAAACTATATGATGGTAGTTTACCTATTTTTTGACTATTTTGGAATGGATATAATCTGATTTCTATATCAATTATTATCTATTTTTGTAAAGAATTTTTTGTGTTGGAGACAATTGAGGAAATGGACACTTATCAGAAATGATAGTGGATCATATGAAGTATGTAATTTTGTTTTTAATAAAGTTATGATTTTTTTTTCTTTGGAAAAAAAAATATCAAGTTAAAGACTATTACTCAGAATCGTTTTACCTTTTCATATTCTTTCTTTTAAAATTACAACATAGATCAAATGATTTATGCAAACAAGTCTTAGAATTTGAAATAAAAAACCTATGACAATTTTAAATAAACGTTTTCAATATAATTTCAACCTGAATTCTAAAATGGTGTTAATAATTAGGGAACCGAGTGCACAAGTCATATAATACTTTAATTAAATTTATTTATTAATAATTTAGGATTAATATATTAGTATAATGATTTGGATTTGTTTTCTTCAAAATCCTTAAAATTGATAGTACATATAAAGTGTTGAGATCACATAGTCACATTGGAATAGAAGTTTTTAGGGAGGTAGATATTGATGGTATTCGTGAGCTCATCTCTGGTTCTCTCCTTTATGGAAACAATATTATTTCAATAAGTTAATGAATCCAAGGGGCTTTATATGAATCCAGGGGCTCTACTAAAAAGGAGGAAACTATTTTAATAATAAGAATGGATTTTAAATAATGAAAAATTAGGATTTGGTTAAAAAAATAGAGATGTAGTCTAAATATTTTAGATTTTTTATATTTTCATTTTGTTTTGTTTGGAGTTCAAATCTTTAAAATTATATTTTGTTTTCTTTGAATTTCAAATCTTTAAAAAATCTTAGAATCATATAATATTAATGTCTAGGGATATTTGAAGATACTAAATCTATTTATATATTTGAAACACACAATTTAAACATTTATAAATTTAGATTTTACTCAAAAAAAAATATCAAATCTCCACTAAAACCCATTAAAAATTCAAAAAATTTAAATAAATAAACTACTTCAAAATTAGATTCCATAATAACAAATGAAAAAGACAAAATTGTCTCATTTTTAATCCATAGACAACCATCCCCCCACACACACATATATAAAGTTAACTAAAATTAATAAGGAATCTAAACATACATAATCTATTCACATGCTTAATCAATCATCACCAAGACAATGTTGTTTCACATGCTTAATCAAGCATCACCAAGGAAGATGTTTTTTTAATTGTCTAGAGATTGTCCAATGTAGTGGTGGTGATTAAGAAAGTTAAATAATTTAATTAAAATTTGTTATTATTTAATTAAAATTAAAAAATAGACAATTGAAATAATGGATTTAATATCTTTTAATAATTTTAAATTTTTTTATTAATATTTATAATTTTATTAATTTAAAATCATTTTTATTAAGTTTTAAAAATATATATACATAAATTTTAAATAAAAAAAAACCAAATGCATAAAAGCTTTAGACCACACATTTATCATATGACCATTTAATAACAATCCATAGATCATATTTTAAGTATTTAATGGCTTTAATGAAATATATTGCACTAAGAAATCTATAAAATTTAAACTAGATTAGTGAAGCTTAGGGACAAAGTAAGTGTTTAGGTTACATCAACTCTTAATATGGGGTGGTTTTTTCAGTGTCTCTTCTCAACTAACTCACATCTAAGAGTATTGAACTCGAGTACCAAAAATACTTAATAAGCTAACGAAATTTGACTATCATAAAATAATAAATTTAATAAATATTCTAAATCTCACTAGCTAAACATTTCACTAAGGAGGATTGAGAGAAGTGTGCAAACTAGAGTTTTTGATGAGTAAGTCTATATGCCTTCCCTATCATCCAATGGTAATGTGATGGTGTGGAGGTATGGGTGGACACACCTCAACATGGAGTGATGAGATTGATGAGGTGGACACTCCTAAATGTGGAGTGCAAGAAATGCCTAGTTCAACTTTCAAGTCTACATTATTGAACTATCCCCAAATGAGGTTGAGGACTATGTCTACGTGGCTCTTCTCGATTTTGCAAACATATACCATCTTATATTCTCTCTCTTGCATTTCCTTGGGTAAAAATAAGCACTACACAAGTTGCAAAAGTGAGAAAAGAATTGTCCTCTTTAAAGTATGTATGATGCCTTATCTTCATGTTTTTTAATTTTTAGGAAAGTAAGAAAAGAATTGTCCTCTTCAAAGTATATATAATGCCTTGTGGCCTTCACTTGGAAGGGTTGATCCTAGTCTGCACCATGTAAACTTTAGGTGAATACCCATATAGGTTAGTAGGTCCCACTTGAAATTTTTTTGATGTTGTAGTGTTGGGTTGTAGTGTTGTTTAATGGTCACAATTGTTGATGTGCTTGGTATTGGTCTCAATATGATGGTGATGTATCATTTAAAGTCTTCATGGCGAGGCATTTATCTATAATCTATTATTAGACTTAAGATCCACTCATTGCCTACTTGTAAGATTTATGGATACTTAATATGACTCCTGCTATTTAAAATATGAGACTATATGTCTCTTCGTTCCTTATTTCAAGATTTAAGTTACTTGGTAGGTGAATTTTTTATTTATACCACATTCATTTAATGGTGTGGTATTATCATTATTAGGAATTATATTGAAGTAATTATTCATCCATTTTGGACAATTCACTTGAAGTCATTATGTGGATCATAGAGTAATATCATTTAGAGTGAAGTTGCATAATTATTTATGATTAATATTTTTTTTTTCATTGCGTATAGAGGAATTGATGGGATTTGTATCCCATTATCAAGTTCATCTCTCTCTCTCTCTCTCTCTCTCTCTCTCTCTCTCTCTCTCTCTCTCTCTCTCTCTCACACACACACACACACACACATGCACACACATAGAGAGAGAGATTCCTAAGAAGTGGAACATGCAATATCTCATTCTCAAGTTAATCTCATTAAATGATTCACGAAATTGTGCATTTTGTCTGCTCAAAACATAAATTGTTATTCATAGAGGAAAGAAAATAAATTTGGTGACAATGGTATTTTTTTCAATGGATTTGACAAAATTTCATCACTCAAATCAAAACAAACAATGTGAGGATGCATGTTAAAGAAAATGCTTAAAAATTACTTGCAACAATATCTCAAAATAAAGTTTGGCTCAATTTCAAGTTAAGGCTCATGGGGGTTTCCAATAGAGGGGTCTATTGTAGTCTAAGCATTGGCATATTCAAGCCCTTAGGTAGGGAAGGCCTCACCTGAAGAGTAGTGCTAAGACGAGGGGAACTGTAGGGCTCGAGAAATGTGGTTGTCATGAGAAAGTCCTAAAATAAATGGTCCCTAGGGATCCCTTATACAAATGGCCATGATTGTTATGAGATGAATTCAATATCTAGATGTTCAATATTCTTCTAGAGAGTGGTGCATGGTATTTTAGTTCCTTCCAATGTACTATGGTTCCTTCTGGAACCTTCTTCTGTAATTTATTTAAAAGGGACCCCTATCATTTTTGTTACAAGGAAAAATAATTAAAAAATTATAAGTAATAATAAGATTTGAAGATGACATTGCCTCGTGGTTTTGCCTACTTGCAACAAGGTTTCCACGCAATTTTTTTTTCTATTGTTATTGTTATTTGCTTGTCTCTTTGATCATTTTCTAAAAATGATCTCAACATTCATTATATAATTCTACCCACCCATTTCCTCTACCCATATTACTTTATCATATGAGTTCCAACCCTCTAATTCCATGTAGTCACACCACACTTTGTGTTGTTCCCCACCATATTTTCTTAGTGTCATATACTATGGGCCCTTCACACCTCAATCAACACCCTATCACTACAAGGAAAAGGCCCTATAGAGGAGGTTATAGTAGTGGTTTTTAGTGTTACAAGATTGCACAAAATTGTCAAACAAAACCTCAGCCAAAACCTCCATAAATGTTACAAGATGTTTTAGTGGAGGTTTCTATGGAAATGTATTATAAATAAAAAAACTTTACGGCCATAAGATTTTGTGGATTGTTTTTTCGGTGTGCTTCATTGGATAGAATGCATTGCTACTAAAATAAAAAGCATCAATGCATTTTAAAGAAAGAATAGCACTAATGTGCCTAAAAACAACAAGCACCAATGCTTAACAACACATATAGCACTAGTGTGCTCAAATTTTTAATCGGAACTAGTGCTTGTTAACAATATATGCACCAGTGTTTATGACCTATTAAATAGTGAATATAACAACATAAGTACCAATTCGTTATATCAAAAGTTGCACTAGTGAGTTATATAAAAATTATCATCGGTGCTTACAAACTATTAAAAAAGAACCATTTCTCTCTAAACATTACAAGGCACCGGTGCCATGCTACAAGGAAAAAACACTGGTAAATTTGACTGCAACGTTGACGTTCGCTATATTTTTTAAATTACTGGTGTGATTAATATAAATTTTTGCACTGAGGTGTAATAATAGAAAAATAATCAAGGCATGTGATGAGTATAATGTTGCTCTGTGACTATGTTGTCTTAAGTGCCTTGGTTCGACTATTAATCAAATACATTGATGTTGCAACGTATAAAATGCATCAGTGCTATGATATAAATGAAAAGCACCAGTGATTATTTTTTTCTTGGTGAACCTTGACTACTGAAATCACACTAGAATACACACACCCACATTATTCATCATCCTCATGGGGTAGTTCAGTTGGTTGGAGCCTTTAAGACCAAGCCATCATGAGGTCGAGGTCAAGGGTTCAATTCGCTGGGTCCTTCGGGGATAGGCTCTAAAATAGCCTAACAGGGTGAGGCCCCTTTAGGTTGGATTATTGGATTGCTTCTCTGTAGATGTAGTGACTTGATCTTCATGCATGAATCACATTGAAAAAAAAATACATTATTCATAAAAAAAATTGAGATGTTTTTTATACTAGTATTCATTTGAATTTTTATTGTTTTTTTTTTAACAGAAACGGAAAAGAGAATTATATTGACAGGCTATGCACAGCCATTCATTACAGCAGAAAGAGGAAAATAAATGCCGGCAGTTCAATATTTCTACAAAACTGGCATGTCTGGAGAGTTTCCCATAAAACATAGCATGTGGTCTTTTCATGATTACAAAATATCTGGGTAGTATATACCCTCACAAACTGGCTACAGAGCAAGATGCAAAAAAACATAATCCATACAAAAAAGAAATGTTAAACCAGAGACAAAGTTAAATGCCTTTCATTTCCTGAGGCTGCAGAACCGATTCTTCTTCCTCCATGGGTTGATCAATTGCTTCGATGACTCCCTTTACCCTGCTTTCCTGGTTCATTGAGATGAAATTCTCAAGGTCTTCTTCTATACGTTCAACCCGTCCCAGCAGCTCGCGCATGTTGCTCTCTATATCATCAGTTCTGGCACCCAGGTTACTAATATCCAGCGATGTGCGACTCACAGACTCCCCAATGCCTTTAATTTCCTTGGCCATTTCCTTATTGTCCATCACCCCTATAGCTGTCATCTCGTGCAGCCTTCAAAGATTTTTCTTTATGTCCATAATCCCTGCATTATCCCCGTAGTGATCCATCCCTCGATTGTTAGTCGAAATAGCAATTCTGGAGAACTGAATGTGCAGAAGATAATCTGAACAGTCCTGGTTCTCGCCCCAGCTCCCTGTAGAAACCTTCTGAAGGTTGAATATTTCTTGTTGTAGAGCGGAGACAGTCAGACTGTCTGAACAATACAATGTTCCCAAGGCGTCTTTCTGCCAGCCAGAACAATGGCAGCCAAAAACCCTGTCCAGATTGTCTTCTCGAAGAGGAGAAGTGTCAACTTGGCTACCGGTACCCCAGAAGGCTGTAGGATAACAGCAATTACAACAAAAGAAGGAAGACAGCGCGAGACGCTCTTTAACAAAAGCCCGAATTAGGGGGAACACATGCCAGGGAATTCCCAGCAGTCTTCCACCCCCCACTCCGGCTACCACATTCAGCAGGAAA
>LPNX010974208.1:8444-64124 GCA_001517045.1 Pseudotsuga menziesii
CAGAAAATCATGTTGCACCCGCAAAGGTACTTCTTTTGGCCTTCCATGTGGAAAGAAGTGGAATATTACATCTAGAGTTGTTCAAATTGTAGCCAAAACAAAATTGCCAACATGAAGCTTGGGTTGTACCAGTCTTTGGCAGTTCTCTATAGGGCTTGGATTTCTTCTAGCCTGTTTGGGGCCATTTTGGATTACCATTGACCAACATTTCTGATCATTACTCTAGATTTCTTAGTGATTTGGAAAATCCTCATGGAAGCCTTTAGGTTGTCTACATTGGTTCTCTACTACATTCAATCCACAAAATAATGGCCAAACTAAGATAGTGTAACATAATCTTGGTTCATGCTCTCTGCCTCTACCATCAATAGAACAAACAATGGGATCAATACCTGCATATTTTGCAACATAGTTGCAACAAATCTGCCCTTGTGCAAGACACTTTCCTTTTGATCTTTGTTTTGGCTTTCAACCTCTTAGCTCCAATTTCTCTCCCAACTCCATCCACATCCCACCAACAGAAGTAGTTAGACAAATCTCTTTTGGGCAGAACTTGGTCAAGATCCAAAGTAATGTTCAGGACATCCTTCAATAGACACATGCTGAATACAAAGCACTATACAACTAACATCAAGTTGCTGCACATTTTCAAGTTGGTGATTGAGTTTGGTTGCATTTGGACAAGCATTACTTCAAAAATAAACAAATGGGTGCCAATCCTTTCAAGTTGGACTTGTTGCTACCACAACTGTTCTCGCCAAATTCATTTTTATTTAAATTCTGGGCCCTCCTCATCATTTTTGCTTGGTTTGATCATTAAATTCTTGAGCCTCGCGGGCTTGTATTCTTTTCGTTTCACTTTTAAGATGGATTTCAGCCGTTTATTTATGCCTTGTTCAGTTTCGGTTTGAGTCGTGGATGTCTGGTTTACTGGTCGAAAAAAGAAAATCTTTGTTCTTCAGAGTTACCTTTTCAGAGAAAGAACGAACCTAGTTGTGCCTAATCCTTAAAACTGTTTGAACACTTGAATTTTTTCTTGCGATCGGGCCTCCTTTTAATTTCAGATCGGAAGCTGTGAGCTTTCTGTTCCATTGCCGTTGCGGCTCTCAGATCGTTTTAGCGTCTGACTCTCTAAATCTCCCCAACGTCTAATTCGTGTTAACCTTAAGCCGCTGGCTTGTATCCCTGACTCATCCGCCGTTTCAGCTGGGATTTTCTTTTAACTTTTGATTCTAATGTCTGCTGACGTCCGACTTAGCCTCCTCCTGCCCTCGTCGCTTGCCTTCAGCCTTTGTCTCGTCAGCTGTTTCGGCTGGGAGATCCTTTCAGTTTCGACGTACCATCCTTTTGACGTCCGATTAATGATGTTTCCCACCTGTGGAGTGGTATACCCGTCCGATGTAAGTATTGTTGAGCCTCCAGCAGGTTTCCCGCCATGGTCAAGGTAGTGGTATCGGTGCCTGGTGATTTCCTTGCGGGCTGGTTGTTTCATGAGTAGATCTGAGTATTTTGTTTTATAACGTAATCCCAGTGGATGATGCTTGTCGATCGATTGCAGGTGAGCGCGGAGGAGCGATAAAAATGCCACGGCATGGAGGAAGACGGACCGTTTAACAGCAAACACGGAGTTCTGAAAGGCCCGACAGTTACCCAACCAATCATGAATGTGCGTTGAAAGATGGGGGACTGGGAACGTTTGGGCAACTGAAAAGCCACACGTCTAGGGGGAGCCCGAAGGGTCGGCGGTAGCAGTTTAAATATTTGAAAGTAGGAAGGAGAGAGGGCTTTTTCCCTGGAAAATTTTGTAAATGTTTGCTTGTAAGAGGAACTACTTCGTTTTGCACAAGAAACTGCAATTTTACCTATCAGAAAGAGTTAAATGGGATGTATCAATGCTATTCAAATGAATTATGTTGAAGAGGGACTAGTTCGTTTTCAAGTGTGTTCATGTACTGTGAGAGTATTTAATCTCCTGAACCTATGTTTTGTTGAATGTTCTTCAGTATTTTTTTGGAATATTTGCCACTGTGAGTAAATAAATGTTGTTTATAAAATAATCGGCTATCTGGTTATTTAAATATCTGTAAGTATTCATGTGTCTTGAAAGAAGTATCAGCTATCTGTGATTCTTCATTATGCATGTATAAACATATTACTCACTCAAGATGATAACCTTGCTCCCTAGGGATAGATTAGATAGCTAGTTTAATTATTATTGTATATGATTTGGTTGCTTGCGAGTATAAGACGAGAGGTAAGAACCTGCGCATCACATTGTGACCGCTCCTTGCATCTTTATCACCCTGCATTTAGCTAGGCACTCGCATTTCATATCTTAAGTCAAAACAAAAAAAACTCGGTGGACCGGGCCGCAACCGGTAAAGCCTTTGTTTTGTTACTTGACCTATGGTAGCCGGACCGCAAACTGGACAGATTCCCTATACCAAACATTCAACGGGCTAGTTGGGAACGTTGATTGGGGAGAATCCCTTACTGTTGCCGCCTGCGATTTTTCAGGCCTCAACAGTTTTGGCGCTAGAAGGAGGGCCGCCAGTGCATGGCTGGCCGAGGAAACCCATTTTCCCGAGATTATTCCGCTGGTTACAGTTCTAAAAGTAGTGGACCGCGTAATCCAATTCCGGAAGAAGAAAACAGAGAACATCTATATGATGTTGGTAACGAAGTAGTTAACGACCTAGGAAGACACACCCGGGCATACGTAAAGAAGCTTGGAGGGTTTCCAATTATCCCTGACTTGCCTAGGAGAGAATACAAGAAGAAAGACCGTCCTATAGCAGAAGATTCATTGTTGGTTGGAGACTGGGAAGAACTTGTAGAGACTGCTCTGCAGGAGGTTGCATTACCTTTGAACCAAGAAGGCCCAGGTACCCCTTACAGTTCTCCTGTTCACACCCCTGTGGGTTCACCTCCTCACTCTCCACCTCAACTCATGGCCGGCATTAATGCAAATCAACCTCCACCTAATCCTCCAAACCCCCCACCTGCATGGAGAGCCAGATCACCTCTAAATCTGACACTGCCTTTGCATGACCTACCTCAAGCCTTCGAAAAGTTGTTGCCTAAATTTGACCCCAATGAGAAGATATTAGTAGATGACCATTTGCATAGTTTCTATCTAGCTATAGAAGGGTTAAGGGCAGGAGAACATGAAGATGTTGTTTGTAGATTATTCCCTCATACCCTCAAAGGAGCTGCGGCCTCATGGTATTTTGGATTGCCGGCTAATTCTATCCCAAATTGGGATACCTTCGAGAGAATGTTCAGAAGTAAGTATGTAGTCCAAAAGACTCACGCTGCCCTTATGAAAGGACTGTGTGCATTAAAGAAAGAGAAAAAAGAAAAAGTGCACAGTTTCACACAAAGGTTTGCGGCATATCTAAATTTTTTTTCCGAAACAGATAAGCCTTCAGACAAAGTACTAATTGAATACTATACTTCAGATTTGGGTCTTGATTTGGCCATGTTTACAAAGGGTAGGGCCAAGCCTACTTTGACAGAGACCTATGAAGAAGCAGAGGTGGTGGAAGCAGAAAGAGAAAGTATTGAAGACTATCCAGAACAATAAGGAGAAAGAGGCACAGGAAGGAAGACCTTATTGTTCGCTAAGCCTAAGGAAGAAAAGTCGCCAGACCTGGATAATATGGCCAAAATGATGCAAAAGCTATCTAATAAGATCATAGACTTGGAGAAGGAAAAGGAAGCCCAAAAATTCTACAGTCCATATTATAAGAAAAGAGAGGAAAATAATCAGCCCCAATCTCCTCAAAAAACTGCATCCATGAATCTGACGGATATAGGAAGGGAAAATTTCTGTACCTTTCATCAACAACCTCATTCCGAAAGGAACTGTCCACAATGGATAAATTCAATGACGTTAGTTATGAATCAAATGTTGGATTCGAGATTAACGGAAGAAGATGATGACGAAAGGAAAGAAAGTGCTGCTTCTACTTCTACAAAAGAACATGAAGAAGAAACCATGGCATTGTGGAGTTTTGTTTCCTTACTCGATGCAGAAGAAGATATCACCCTAAAACACAAAGATGTCAGGGAGGCTAACATGACAACTAGAAGTCAAGGGACGGTTAGTAACGACAATATTTTAATCCCAAAGATCAGAAGGCTGCAAAGAAATATTAGGAAGAAATTTCAAGATAAATCTGTGGCTGATAAGTCTCCGGAATTCACTGTTACCGGCCAAGATCCTAAACAGAACGGAATGCTGCCTTAACTAAACAAAGAAAAGGTGAATGCTGATAAACCTCAGTCCATTAAACAACAAATTGAATATGACGTTGTTGAAGATTTAAAGAAAATTAAGGCAAACATCCTGCTGTTTGAAATGTGCAAAGTACCTCAATAGAAAGAAAGGTTGTTGAAAGCACTGGAAACATCAGAAGGGGAGTGGCCTGCGGACAATCAACCTCTGGACAAAGAAGAAATTGGAGAAGCTAGCACCGGAGGTAAGTCTAAAACTAAACATACACCTTTCCTCCTGACGTTTGAAATCTTTAATCATAACGTGCACAATTGTCTGGTAGACTCAGGGGCATCTATCAATGTCATGCTCGTATCAGTATGTAAGAAAATAAATGGGCAGCCTAAGCCAACCACGTGGAGGGTGGTGCAATTGGATAGGATAGACGTTAAGGTAATTGGTGAGATGGAAGACATCCTAATCCGTCTGGCATCTGATGACAGAGTATGCCAAGTTATTAACATTGTGGTGTCGATATACCAGACGCTTACGGCCTGGTCCTGAGCAGAGATTGGTTAGCTAAATTAAATGGATATTTTGCCTCAGATTGGTCGCATATGTGGTTACCGTACAAAGGGAGTCCCAACCAGATTAAAATTTTAAGAGAACCTCACATGAAGTACAATGTTACTCAACTGAATGAGAAGAATGTACCAGTTGAATCTGTGCTGGGAAATTATTTTCTCGAACTGGAACCAGGGAATTATCAAGCGGAAGAGGCCAGCGACACATCTGACACTCAGCCTGATCTCCTTCGATTTTCTCAGGCTGATGAAATTGACTGTAAAATAGTAGATTTAGCAGTAGGAATAGATTTACCTTCAGTAGTTAGTGATTTTTGGACTTTATTTTTTGATGGCTCAAAGACATTAGAAGGGTCAGGGGCTGGCTGTGTCCTTATTGATCCACAAAATAATAAAAATTTCTTGTCATGTAGCTTAGAGTTTGAATGTACTAACAATACAGCTGAATATGAAGCACTGGTGCAGGGACTCAAGAAAGCGATTGAGCTAAAGGTTAGTAATTTAAAAGTTTTTGGGGACTCAGAAATAGTTGTAAAGCAAATAAGAAATCAAATACATTATTTTTCCCCTCACTTGAAAGCTTACCAAAACGAGGTATGGGATTCGCTAAAATGTTTTCAGGCATTCAACATTATTTCAATCCCAAGAATTAAAAACGCAGCAGCTGACTTATTGGCCACTTCGGCCGCTAGGATTGTACCCTCAAATAATCGATGTACCGTTGAATTTCTTTTCATGCCTTCAGTACCGGATATGATCACCAATTTGCGGGTGTTCGATGATGACCAACAAATCATAGAATGCTTAACAAACGATGAGGTATTCAAAGGAGCGATTATCGATGATGAAGAACACCAAGCATAGATGAAATCTGACAATTTTGTCCCTAAAGGGGTCAGAACGTTAGAGAAAATGTTTGACTTGAATGAAAAATTTAGAAGACCCGCTAACGTAAAAACTCACAGCTCAACTCTACAGTTTGAGCTGATAAACTTAGGGACTGAGACAGATCCTAAGTTTGTGAACCTCGGAAAATGTTGTTCACCTGCCGAAAGGGATAAGTTTGTCAGTTTGTTTAAATAGTACAAATATGTCTTTGCCTAGACGTACCAAGATTTAAAAACATATGATACCAGCATCATCAAACACGTTGTTCCCATCAAGGCTGGAGTCAAGCCATATCAGCAGCCCTTGAGGAAAATGCATCCAAAGCTGGAGCAGCTGATTCAGAGTGAGCTAAAGAAATTACTAGATGCTAGGATCATCTTTAAAGTCAGGCACTCTGAGTGGGTATCGAACTTGGTACCAGTCAGAAAAAATTCGGGAGAAATCAGACTGTGCATAGACTTCAGAAACCTAAACCGCGCCTCAGATAAAGACAACTATCCGGTGCCTCCCATGGAGCAATTGCTACAGATGGTCTCTGGTTCTGAGTTGTTTTCATTATTAGACAGTTTCTCTGGCTACAATCAAGTGCTAGTAGCCGAGGAGGACAGGTTAAAGATAACATTCAGGACTAGATGGGGAACTTTTGCCTATAGAAGGATGCCCTTTGGACTGATTAATGCTGGAGCAACTTTTTAGAGAGCTATGGACATAGCTTTCCACGGATTGATTGGACAAAGTGTTGTAGTATATCTTGATGACATTACAATATTTTCAAAGAAAAGGGGAGAACATGCTTTTCACCTAAAACAAATTTTCGAACGCTGCCGAAAATATGGCATCTCCCTCAATCCTAAGAAGTGCGTATTTGCAGTCACAAAGGGAAAGTTGCTGGGACACATAGTCTCAAAGAGAGGTATATC
Source organism: Pseudotsuga menziesii (assembly GCA_001517045.1). NCBI lineage: Eukaryota > Viridiplantae > Streptophyta > Pinopsida > Pinales > Pinaceae > Pseudotsuga > Pseudotsuga menziesii. The sequence goes on from LPNX010974208.1 coordinate 15,056, forward strand.
TATAGACCCAGAAATAATTAAGGCCATTGAAAAAATCCCTATGCCACATAATAAAAAGGGAATGCAATCGTTTATGGGAACCATAAATTTTGTCAGAAGATTTGTACCTGATTTCACCCAGACTGTTAAGCCACTGCAGTAGATGGTCAAGCAAAATGCACAATTTAAGTGGACTGAAATTGAAAAGAATGCTTTCAGTAAAATCAAGACCGCTGTTGCACATGCACCTTCACTGAAAAGCCCAGACTTTGATAAAGATTTTATCATGTACACATTTGCATCCGATGATTCATTGGCAGCGGTGCTTACACAAAAAGAGGATGGGGGTGATGAATTCCTAATATTCTTTATGAGCACTGGGTTGCAAGGGGCAGAATTAAACTACCCAGCCATTGATAAGCAAGCTTACGCAGTATTTAAGGTAGTAAAGCAATTCAAGCCTTATATATTAAAAAACCGAACCAAAGTAATAGTCCCTCACCCAGCTGTAAGATCCCTTCTCGTACATAAAGAGTTAGGAGAAAGAAGGGGCAACTGGGTAACAGCCCTTCAAGAATATGACCTTGAATTCAAGCCAGCCTCTATAGTGAAAGGTCAAGGGCTATGCAAGTTGATGACTGAAAGAAGGAACAACGAAGAACAAGCATGGGAAGATGAAGCCGAATTGCATGTAATGGACGTGTGTCCTTTGTTCACGGCTCCTGAATCCTGGTATAGAGACCTTGTGCATTACTTGCAGTCGGGGCTGTTTCCAGAACATTGGAGTTCAAAACAAAGGAGAGCTTTGCGTTTGAAATCAGCTTCCTACCAAATCGTAGAAGGCGTATTATTCAGAAAGAACTACAATGGAGTCCTCCTGAGATGCTTGGAGAAAGAGGATGTTGAGAAAGTAATGTCTGAATTACACGATGGTTCAGCTGGGGGACATTATTCAGGCAACACCACTGCCCACAAAATCCTTAGAGCTGGTTACTATTGGCCTACACTCTTTAAATATGCACATGCACATGTCAGAAGATGCGATATTTGTCAAAGATGTGGTGGGAGACAACCTAAAGCAGCAGCACCTCTAAAGCCTGTGATGGTCATGGAACCATTTGAACAATGGGGGCTGGACATTATTGGAGAAATAAAACCAAATTTGTCCCTGCTGCACAAGTACATTCTTACTGCAACTGACTATTTCACTCGTTGGGTCGAAGCTATCCCACTGCGCAAGATAAACGAAGACGAAGTCATTAGCTTTCTACAAGATCATATCATGACCAGGTTTGGAGTTCCAATTTCGTTAGTTTTTGATAATGCTAAATACTTTTCATCAATTAAATTGACTGCATTTGCTCATGATAAAGGGATAAAATTACATTATTTTTCCAACTACTATCCGCAAGGGAATGGCCTGGCTGAATCCTCTAATAAAAACCTCATTAGAATTCTGAAGAATACTGTCATTGAAAACCAGAGAAGTTGGCACTCAGCCTTACCCAATGCCCAGTGGGCTGATAGAGTCCCCCCAAGTCTGCAATAGGAGTGTCACCCTATACCCTTGTGTATGGTAAGGAAGCCATCCTGCCTCCCAATATCATGCTACCGTCTTCTATTTTAGCTCAAGAGTCTAGTGGGTCAGAGAGTGAAGTTTTACAAATGAGAATATATAATCTCCTAAAGGCAGAGGAGGCTAGAGCCAAGGCCAAAGAACATTTTAAGCAACAGCAGGAGGTAGTAAAAAGATGGTTTGACAAACATAAAGCTGGGAAAAAGGACTTGGAAGTGGGAGACCTAGTTCTCAAATGGGATCATCCCCATGATGAGAAGGGAAAGCATACTAAGTTCCAGCAGTTGTGGGTAGGCCCGTTTCAAATATCAGCAAAACTTGGCCCTGCTACTTATAAGCTGCAGGATTTACAGGGATGGGAGGAGAACTTGCCAGTTAATGGCCTGGTTCTCAAGCCTTACTTTTCTTGAGTTTCTCTGAGTTTTCTATCTTGTATATAAATAAGCTATTGGGTTGTTTTCGAGTCATGCTTGCATGTGGTTGTTTTCAAGTCAGGCTTTCATTTGGTTTAAGTTTGAGTTGTTGATTTTCAATAAAAGGGGGATGAACTTGCGGTTGTTGGAGGATATTAAGATCTTTTCTGGGAATAGAAAATATGTTGAGTGTCAGCCTGCGTGTTGCCAATGTTTTCTTCCAGCCTAACAGTTTTCTCGAATTAAATTCTGTGTGCATTGAAGTCCTACCTAACCCCTGCGAAATAAACTGGATTCGGGGAGTCGGGAGTACTATGTCGAGGCTCCATCCACGTCACATCTAAAATGTTCTAAGGAGCAACAGCAAAGGACCCATGGAAAGAAGCAAGGTGAACAGTGTATCAAATTTAAATGATCCCATGCCAAGAATGAATGCCAAAAGGCAAATAAAGAGTCAAAAGACTCCTATAAAAGCATCATATATCAAAGCGGGTGCTGAATCATAAGCACTAAATTGCCAAAAGATCCTCTCCTTCCGTGAGCTGAAACTTGAAGTACACCACTCACACAAAAGGACACTATGGGATAGAGGATCCTGAATTAAAATTCAGTAAGAAAGGCATACAAAAGGACTCAGATTGAAAAGGATAAAATTCCAAAAGCACAAAAGCGCTGAAATGGCATGGGAACGAGGAACAAACGAATACTGCTGTTTACTATCTGCTACAATCCTATGGTTTACACACTGTTAGCTACCTGAAGACAGAGGTAATAATGAAACTCATACTCTGGCCCCGACAGAGTTATCTGGACTTGAAGGTCTCGGTTTCCACTTCCCTAAATTGGACTAGTATCAATGATTAAGGTACACACTTTAGTAATTTGAGAAATCCGAATGGCTAGAAGAATTCATTTGATGCAATTTGTTGTAAAACAGTCTACCACTCAAAGAAAAGTCACCCAGAGATCTAGGTTTACCAGGAAATCGCCAGTTGTTGCTGCCGCAACTGTTCTCCCCAAATTCATTTTTATTTAAATTCTGGGCCCCTCCTCATCATTTTTGCTTGGTTTGATCGTTAAATTATTGAGCCTCGCGGGCTTGTCTTCTTTTCGTTTCACTTTTAATATGGATGTCATCCGGTTTATTTATGCCTTGTTCAATTTCGGTTTGAGTCGTGGATGTCTGGTTTATTGGTCGAAAAAAGAAAATCTTTGTTCTTCAGAGTTACCTTTTCGGAGAAAGAAAGAACCTAGCTGTGCTTGATCCTTAAAACTGTTTGAACACTTGAATTTTTTCTTGTGATCGGGCCTCCTTTTAATTTCAGATCGAAAGCTGTGAGCTTTTTGTTCCGTCGCCGTTGCGGCTTTCAGGTCATTTTAGCGTCCGACTCTCTAAATCTCCCCGACGTCTGATTCGTGTTAACCTTAAGCCGCTGGCCCGTAGCCCTGACTCATCCGCCGTTTCAGCTGGGAGTTTCTTTTAACTTCCAATTCTAATGTCTGTTGACGTCCGACTTAGCCTCCTCTTGCCCTCGTCGCTTGCCTTCAGCCTTTGTCTCGTTCGTCATTTCGGCTAAGCGATCCTTTCAGTTCCGACGTACCATCCTTCTGACGTTCGATTAATGATGTTTCCCGCCTGTGGAGTGGTCTACCCGTCCGATGTAAGTATTATTGAGCCTCCAGCAGGTTTCCCGCCATGGTCGAGGTAGTGGTATCGGCGCCTGGTGATTTCCTTGCAGGCTAGTTGTTTCATGAGTAGATCTGACTATTTTGTTTTATAACGTAATCCCAGTGGATGATGCTTGTCGATCGATTGCAGGTGAGTGCGAAGGAGCGATCAAAATTCCATGGCGTGGAGGAAGACGGATAGTTTAATAGTAAACGCGGAGTTCTGAAAGGCCCGACAGTTACCCAACCAATCATGAATGTGCGTTGAAAGATGGGGGACTGGGAACGTTTGGGCAACTGAAAAGCCACACGTCTAGGGGGAGCCCGAAGGGTCGGCAGTAGCAGTTTAAATATTTGAAAGTAGGAAGGAGAGAGGGATTTTTCCCTGGAAAATTTTGTAAATGTTTGCTTGTAAGAGGAACTACTTCGTTTTGCACAGGAAACTGCAATTTTACCTGTCGCAAAGAGTTAAATGGGATGTATCAATGCTATTCAAATGAATTATGTTGAAGAGGGACTAGTTCGTTTTCAGGTGTGTTCATGTACTATGAGAGTATTTAATCTCCTGAACCTATGTTCTGTTGAATGTTCTTCAGTATTTTTTTGGAATATTTGCCACTGTGAGTAAATAAATGTTGTTTATAAAATAATCGGCTATTTGGTTATTTAAATATCTGTAAGTATTCATGTGTTTTGAAAGAAGTATCAGCTATCTGTGATTCTTCATTATGCATGTATAAACGTATTACTCACTCAAGATGATAACCTTGCTCCCTAGGGATAGATTAGATAGCTAGTTTAATTATTATTGTATATGATTTGGTTGCTTGCGAGTATAAGACGAGAGGTAATAACCTGCGCATCACATTGTGACCGCTCCCTGCATCTTTATCACCCTGCATTTAGTTAGGCACTCGCATTTCATATCTTAAGTCAAAACACAAAAAACTCGGTGGACCGGGCCGCAACCGGTAAAGCCTTTGTTTTGTTACTTGACCTACGGTAGCCAGACCACAAACCGGATGGATTCCTTATACCAAACATTCAATGGGCTAGTTGGGAACGTTGATTGGGGAGAATCCCTTACTGTTTCCGCCTGCGATTTTTCAGCCCTCAACAGGACTTTCTACCACAGTTAGGCACCCATGATGTGGTGAATGTCAACCAGTGGAAGTGATATGAACCACCTCATTTAAAGGATGTGTCCAGTCACACATCTGGAGGTCACAATTCTATATTGTCACCTTCCCTTTCCTGAATATCATAAGAATCAGAGAAAGTACATCAAAAGTGCCATAGCCAGCATATCCTTACATATCAAAACATTAGATTTCGGGAACTTCCAGGCAGATTTTAAAGACATTCCAAGTAGATTTTAGAGATGTCCTTAGTAGATTTTGGTGATGTTTTAGGCATGTATATTTAGTTTTGGAAATGGAAATTGATGATTGGACAATATGATCATTTATCCCATCCATATTTTTCGTATTATTCTGAATCTGAATCTGAATCTATACAAGTTATAACTCAAAATATATGGTTTGCGTATAATGGATTTTGGTTTAGGTTTCTGGTGATTTAACTATTGTGTTTTCAGCAACATCATTACAAGCAGCATAGCCTCCATGTCAACAAAGTTACAAACCAAGAAATGAAACAACTCAAATGTATGATCCTTTTGGGTATTGCTCTTGTATTTCTCATTTTTAGGGTCATGTTAGCTTTTACATATTATACATAGGTGTCCAAGACTTATTCACGTCCAACTCTTCCCCCAACCCGACCTCACGCACTATGAAAACAATTGGATAGTAAAGACTTAGATTGGGTACTAAACATTTGAATAAATTCCTATTCAATATCCTACTTAATCTAAAATATGAATCTAATATCTTTACAGAATGCAAGCATTTATATCTCGTAGTGTTTTGTATTGGTTTTCAAGAAAGCTGTAAAAATCTGCAGAATCTGTTGAGAAGGGAATGCTTTTTAATCTAATCATCATAAACAAGAAATATAGGAAAATTTGTTATATACAGACAAGAATTCTTCTCATAGACCCTTCATGGACCTTATTCCAGATAATCATCATATTACAAAAGGAGCTTATTGCAGATAATCATAAAAAACAAGAAATATAAAAAACGTTGTTATATACAGACAAGAATTATTCTCAGAGACCCTTCATGGACCTTATTGAAGATTGAAAATAGTTACACATTAAGTTTCCTAAAGATAAACTACATTTTGCTCATGTTCAAGTGCCAATAATAGAATGTCACTCAACCCTTTTCTTATTTGCCTAAGATTTTTCAGAACTATCAAGTGTAAGGAACGTGCAATATAATATACAGTATAGACTAATGTGTTTAAAAGAAACTACAAATGTTTATGGTGAATTCTAACTTTTTAAAGTATATATATAATTGTTGTCCCCAACCTTCCGTCCCTTGAAAAATTGGGGGTGTGCTCTAGTCATCCCAGGGACTCGTCCTCCTGTTCCCACTGTTTCCCTGCCCTCCCCCCATCCCCAAACCAATACAACATAGTGTAAAAGATACTGAAGAGCATACAAGATAGAATACCACCCTTGTGAGCTATTGATATCAGTTTAAGTTTTAAAACAAAATTTATGGCATAACCCTAGTCGATATTGTTCAAATTTTGTCACATGGTTAGTTAATGAGTTAAAGTCTGTGGAATGAGCTAAACAACTACAAGTTGACTGCATTCTATCAAGGTTTAAACTGATGACAATGTAGGAAATGAGACATATTTATGGCATAGTGCACCCCATTTGTCAAAATCATACTTTGCATTGGCATTTGACAAAAAAATATGTTACACATAGGACTATTACATTCTCGTAGTCAAGTTTCTTAGAAAATAATCTGCCATTACTAAGTTTGTCCTGTTGCATTCATACTTGGACTGTGTTCAATCCACTACCAGACACGAGAATGACCCATGAGAAAAGGTTTCACCTGGACCACTGCCAGAGGTAGCTGAGCAAAATTTTATACCCCAAGGATACCCAGTTTGAAGGGGAAATCTACCGGGAATCAATGTAGAGAGTGCAGGTTTGATTTCACTGCATGGAGGAAAACTACAACATGCACACAAAAACCTTGTGGTTCACTTGTGCATTCTCATTAAGATACGAAGATGAATTAAAATACATGCATTACTTTTCCCGGCTTACAATAGACTTTAGTATTGAAAGACTTAATATCATAAAGTATATGAATATATTCATCACCCAACCTTCCATTACTATGGCTGACGGCCCTTACGCTTGCAAAGCAGTGATAGAAATTCATAGAATTGTTTATCCAATAGTAAAAAGAGAAGTCCAGAGTGGATATAAACATTGACTGAACTTCTCTGTCCAAGCTTTGTCAGTGATATATTCATTTTAGCAAATATATCAAACTGTATCTACACTCTACTCTAAGCAATAAAATATTTACACTCTAGTGATGTCAAATGTATATATTAATGCATGTAGAATTACAGCCTCCTTTAGGAATATAATGTTCAATAATAATTCGTTGTAGTTTGTTTAAAAACTAGAGTGATGCTGTTTGGAGGCACTTGTTTAGTTTGAGCCTTATTCTTCACGATTTTAAAACATTTTTAAAATGATAGGCTGCATCATTATGGCGATTGTATCATAACCGAGAAGAAATAGACTGTGGTTATTAATCCAATAGTGTGATTTCGAAATGGTAATTGTGGATACCAACAGTCTGGTCAATAGGTAGTTCATACACCAGCAAAATAAATGTTAGAATTCAGGGGCATCCAGTATTTGAAGGAAAATCAAGAATTGATAATAAGATCTGGTAAAGATACAAGGTTGTTGGATCTGATTGACATGTCTGAGAGCTAATGCAAGGCTCAAATAGCTCACTGCTAATTTCAGGGCAGATTTAAATATGATTTCAGGGTCTGAATACAAATGTATCCCAGATCGATGCATGGTTAGGTTGACTATTAAAAGAATGGGTCAAGAAAACGTATGAAAACCTTAGTTTTGCTTAAGACATCAATTTATTAACCCATCTTCAGTGTAATGTAAACGCTGAGAGTACAATGGCCCTCTCACGTAGCAGTAGAGACGTAATACTCATTTAACAATTAATTTTAACTGGGCACTGCCATTCACCGATGACACAGACAATAGGGATTCATATTCTCATCCCCCTCAACACAAAGATAAATAATGTTTATATATATGGGCCTCACCACTTCATCACCGTCCATTCCAACAATTGAAATAAACAATAAATAATTTAAAATCTACAAATGTTTGGAACTTGCAGCCATCTAGGGAGAGGGATGTTCCTATATTTGTCAAGAAATAACTCAGAAACCTACATATGTGAGAAAGAGATAAATAAGTATATAAATGATGAGATAAGATAATTTTATTGTGTTCAACAAATGACCACAAAAATAGGTCAATAGGACTGAAGAATTGAGAAGTACATCCATGAACTTAAAGTGCAATGTGGGAGTGGAATATCAACTCCTTGAATGATGCCAAAATAAAAAAATTTGTCAGTAATGAAACCTACCAATCCACACTTTCCAGGGTTTCCACTTGATTCCTCGTTGCAAAAATAGTTGGTTGATTTGGATCAATACTAGGTGGGTCCAATTTTCTTGCTTGTTTGTTTTTGCTATCACCTCGGGTCCTTCAATAAATATTTGGATCTATGTAAATTCATTGAGATCAAGGGATACTTGTTTTTAAAAATAGCATTGACAGTTCTCAACCCTTGCATATGAGTAGTATTGACAGTTTTGTTAATACACCATTTCATCTTGTAGAAATCATATGATTTTTAATTCCAATACTGTGACCTTCCCATATGGGTCCTTAATTTGTATTCTTATCTAACCCATATCTAACTAGCAAGCTGAGTTTTCCAAGGAATCAACCTTCTTATTGAATTCTTGATAATTGTGAGCAATACTTACATTTGGCAGTTATCCTTTGATCGTTTCCAAGAGAGGATACAAATAGATGTTGGAGCATATTGAGCTTTGGTTTATCCAATTGGTTATGAGTTTTGAGTCCAAGAAGATCACCACGTTAGGGAGAGAGCAGATCTGTGCCACTATGTCCAATTCTCACTATGGAACAATTCTCAATTTTTATTTTGCATTTTATGATAGGCAGATAAGCGCAATTCTCATACACTCAAAATTTATAACTTACGCATGGATTAACTAAAAGCTGTTGGTAGATTATTGGGCACTGATAACAAACCATGGGTAGCCCATGCTAAGAAGAAATCAGCATTTAAGTGCAGTTTAAATGCTGTATAGATGAAATTGAAAAGCGTTGAAGGTAGGTATTGATTGGACACATTTATGAAGGTGTGTAAATGTAGGCTCCTAGTGGCGTTGGGGTGGTTTCCACTTCCACATGGAAAATGAAACCAAGAGATAACCAATTACCATATGTAATTTTCTTAACTCTGAAAGATTACATTGTAGAGAACAGTCTACCCTTTTCATTAGAATGAGAATGAATTGATTCCAATGTTCAAAGCTTGGAATATATCTGACAAGTTACCATAGAAACAATCAACATACCTTGAGAGATAGAAGGTTAGATTTAAGGCTATGAACTTACAATAGTAAGAAATATATCTCAATTATCAAGTGTGAAGAGTATCAACTGAAGATACTCAACCCTAAACACAGTCAAACACCCTCAAAATACCTCAACATACTTAACACCAATGCTGACCTGTCATTTAGGGCTTAACACAACCATAGCTCAGTTTGAGGTGAGCTGAAAACAAGTCATGGTCAGAGAGGTAAGGTACATTCACAGCCCAATTAGGATGTTTCTTACACAGTCACTAGGATACATAGTCACAACCCAAAAAGAATGGCACCCATGCATGCTCTTAACCAAGCACAAAAGCTCACTCATTTGAATAAATTTGTTTAGAGGACGTTGTCGCATGATTCCTGAAGAGTGTTTTGTAAAATGCAATTGCATGAGGCAAGTCCATTATAAAGGGATTGGAGAAAGAGGAATGGGAAGCCCTTATACATCTATGTGACAAAGGATCTTTATGATATGGTCTAGCACATAGTTGACAAAGTCCCTTTCTTGAACATAGGATGGGGGGTAAAGGATCATGTGGCATAATGGTTGATGAGGTGTAAATCCATTTGGAAATGACATTCTTCTCTTACATATAGAGCTTGGGGGTGGCTTATCCTCCAAAAGGAGTTAGTTTTCAAGCATATGATCCATAAAGCAAGTGTAATTGACATTGTTTGTGGCAAGGAAAAAGCAATTGTACATGTTTTTGAAATGTTCGGTTACAAAAGTGTTCTGATTTCAAGCTAAATCTCACTTCTTTTCTACCTTGCTTTGGTGGAAAGGCCCTCTTCTACGTGACGCTTGGATGGTTCAGACAACATCAAATCCTTATGGTATTCAGTGTGGTTGATTGCTATTGGATTTCTAAGGAAGCATCATTGTAAATTTACTTTCCTGAAGGACCCCTCTCTTTTCTTTTATCCTAGAAGATTAAGGAAATTTAAGCAGGAGTTTTCTCTGCTTGTGAGAGTCCAGCTCAGTTTTTTGTCGTGACATTGAGTCCCTTTATCTTGGTGTGTAGGTTCATATGCTTGCCTTCTGGCATTTCTAGGATGATATTTTCCCAGGACCCCATTGTTCATGTGATATAATTTTTCTATTCCACAATGTCCTGATTTGATCTTTTAAGCAATGTAGACAGCAATTCAGAAAAAAGAGTAGGTCCAAGAAACATGCAATTGACTGGATTTGATGCATTCATGTATTCAGAGAACCGATCCAAGGAATAGATTTATGAAACTTGCAATTAACTAGATTTGTTGCTTTTGTGTAATAAAACAACAGCGAGGCTAGTTTCTCTCACGTGACTATTACATTAGATATTCCAAGTCCTGTGTGTTCGGGTGTCCGATTTGTCAACTTTTTTAGTTTCAGAAAGTAAGCAACAAGAACCAACCCTAATATTAAGAGGTTCAATCAGAATATTTCTAATATGAAAAATAGAATTTCTATCCTTAAATGTAGCCCTTCTCCCTAGCACAAATACTCCCCCCATACTAATACTTCTACTTCATCGATATAAAAACTATCAATATGGGGAAGTAAGCATCGAATCTACCACCCTCCTTTGGCAGGAAGGATTTCGATGAAGAGGGATAATTAGTCTAAGATGTTTCTATGAGAACGAATCATATTGGTATTTCAATAATGAATTGTATTGGGAGTGAGATGGGGTAATGACGGGTATGTGAGCTGCAATCAAGTGAATCAAGTTAAATCAATCACTGTACGCCCCGCTCTGCCAATGCGTGATGTTTGTTTTCTGTCCGTAGTAGTGCCCCACTCTTGAATATGTTATCCATGAATCAAATTAATCACTCACGCTTTATCAGTGGGCTTGGCTGAAGGCTAAAGGTTTCTGCTCTAGCAAAATGCTTCTGGCAAAAGGTGAAAGGCATCTGTCTAAAGGTTCCAAGGTTACTTCTGGCTCCTGGTGTGCTCTGCTTCTTCTTTCTGGCTTACCCTTTTGGAAAGTAGGACTACACTTCAAATAATCCCAGTCCAGTTGACTAATCTTGATTTCCCAGTTCTCTCACTAGGTACCGATCGGAGAAAGAGGCAAGTCTCTCCTTCTGCTTCTGAATGTAAGCCATTCAAAGGACGAAGTTCCAGTTCAACTATTGCCCAACCTTCCATCTACTCCGAAAAGGATGGATTGGTTTTATCTTCAATGAACAGGTGAATGCAGAACACATATTGTAAACCAGATGGATGTGGGATTCGGATTTGCTATCACTTCGAAGGGGAGATCAGATCAGTTATCAAGTTGAGTAAATCAAAAGTGACCTATGCACAACAACAGGGAAATATTTTGTTGATGATATGGGATGAATCACCATTCAGTATTCAATGAAGGAACTTCTCAAAAATAGAAAGAGAAATAATCTAAGCCCAGTGGATGTCATTCACACTAACATCTACACCAGATAAATTGAATTTGTCATGACTAGCTGACAATTGCTGCGCAAAATCCACTCAAGATAATGCACTTTCCCTTTCCAGACAACATAAAGGAGAAAATAATGGGTGGGGTGTACAGAAGAGAATGAAAATTATCACAACATACCTTTGCCACATGCTCGAGAGTAAAAGCATTGATAAAAGTAGTAGTCCTTAAAGCAATATCCACAAAAACCCTGCTCCCCTTCAAAGGCAAACACTAACCAGGTTCCCCAAAGCTCGGTTCCAATACCTTACCTGAATAAGGATGCATTGGGTTTCCTGTCTTGAATAAAGATCTAACTGTGGCAAGACCCCATTTCCTTCCATTCCCATAAAAGTACCCTTCAGAATGATGCACCACCCTGCCACATCCTGTGCCCACAGCAAAAAATCCTTCTTCAACCCTTCTACTTCCTTCTTGAACTTCATATCCACCAATTCTAGCTAAAACTGCAACATCTTCGTCGTCTTCTTTAGAAACTCCTCCAGCTCTGCAATCTGGCCCTCCGATATGACATCGCCAAGGCCAGCAGTATTCTTAGCAGAGGGTTTCATGGTCCAATACCACAAATTCTATCCAAATTCGGCCAGAATAATGAAAAGAAAGACCCACTTGGTAAAAACCCTGGCCGCTAGGTGCCACTTTGAAGTTTGCTGAGGATTTCCACCGTGGACAGGGATTTTGCTCCTGTGCACATCCTTGACCCCTTTTTTCACCCCCCGATCATGGACCTTGTTCACTAATTTACCATTCTCTTGATCAGGCAAAGCATTTTCTCTCCCAGAATCTCAAATATAAACTCTACCATAACTCGAATCCTTACCTTGCAACAAATTCCCGTTGGCTTCCGCAGCCAAATGTGTTATTTCCCAGTGAATATTTTTGTCCCAAGGGCATCAGTAAGTGGACAGACTGTTTCAAGTTCACCATACTCGTGCATTTACACCTTCCCGGGGTTCTCGAGATGCCCTTCTCAGCTCTCCTCTGCTCCAGATCAAGATGCCCTTCTTAGCTCTCCTCTGCTCCAAATCGAGATGCCCTTCTTGGCTCTCCTTTGTTGCAGATAGTTACTAGATTGAAATTTTGAGAAGGAGGGAAAATGTAACTCTCTAAATTCAAATTCAAACTCAAATGAAAAGAGTGAGGCATTTTAAATTTGGGGTTAATGAGAGGGAAAGGTTTACATTTTAGTTGAGGGTTTGTGGTCTTTTTAAGTCTATACGTATATGGTCTTATGTTCCGACGGTTTTGGTCGTTAGGAATTTACAAGTTTTCTATGAGGTTTATACTTGTTAAGGTAATATAGTTATCATTTAAAAATCTACTAGAACCTCCTAATAGTGGTTACATATGGGAAGAAATTAAACATTGAATTTGAAAGAATTGGTTAACATATGTGTGTAATATGGTCAAATTAGCTCATTACATCACAATGCTGATATTTTTAAACATGCAAGTAATTATTGATTGTGTTTGATTCGTGTAAGCTAACACTTGTGTCCAATTGTATTTCTGTTGTAATAGTTTTAGCAACATTGGGAAAATTGTTAATAAAGGATTTCAATTTTTTAGTTTGGAAGGTTACATATTCTAATATCTTTTATCTCAACAATGTTTTTCTCAAACTTGTGATGTGGCCACTTCTATGAAGTGTCATTTGTTACATAATATTAATAAGAATTTGTTACATAACACTAATAAGAGGAGAATTTGTTCAACAATGCTTAAGAAAATGTTTTTTTATTTTATTTTTATTAAATGCTATTTAATAATTTCAACTTGAATAATAATATTAAAGTAAAAAGTAAACATTACTGAGTTTAGAATAGTATTGCACTAACAATTTTATATCAAAAATTAAGATAATATAAAACTATCTTTATAGTACTTAAGAAACAAAAATACTAAGATCAAGATTTTATATATATATATATATTTCACACTAATGTTAAGAGAGGATTTAAAGGCCAGTTTGTCATATCCATTCTTTTTCTCTTAAAAATACAAACTTATTTAATTTTAATATACTCCCACTTATATTTTCATGTGGTGAATGAATGGTTAGTAAAAGACTTTATATTATTATGTTATGTCCCTATTCTTCTTGGAAGTCACTTCATATGGTGGCAATAGAACAATATCTAGATGATACAAAGAGTTTACAATAAAGACTACACAATTTATGTGAACTTGATGAGAAGCAACTAACAACATACTGGATGACTAAGGTAGCCTAGCAAAGAAGAAAACATTAACATTATCTACTTAAAAAGGGTGAATTGAATTTAGGAATGTTAGCATTAAAGTATACCAGAAATGTGAACAAAAGAGGTGGAAATTAACATTAACATGAAGTATCCCTACAAAACCCAAGAGATCTTGGAAAATGGGGCCATTATATTCCCTAACTTGGATACCACAATGCATCAAGATAAATGTCAATGCCTCCAAACTTATGATACATTATAGAATTTTTTTTTTTAAGGCCAATTGTATCCATATTACTGAAGGAAAAAGGAATTGAAAAGGGAATTGCATGGATAATCTATGAAATCAAAAATTGCAAAAGTGCCCATTGGCACTAAGGAGACATGAGCTGTGTATATAGACACTGAAAAATAAGTTTTTTAAGAGCGCATGATAACATCTTTGGGAAACTATAAGAGGAATGCCTATCAACACCTAGGATGGGCATGAGGCATTTTAAAATTTTAGATGGTGTCACAATTCTGATGGGCATGCATGTTAGTGATGGAGGGGACTAAGTCATTTGAATCCTTGCAACTCATTGCATATTTGAGTCTAATAACAATCCGCCTTTTAAATTGAACCAGAATACCAAAAGAAGTTTATTAATGGCTAGATTTTAGAAAGTTATAGGTGTGAGTAGTTAAGTGCTTAAGTGAGAAAGTTATAGGTGTGAGTAGTTAAGTGAGAAAGTTATAGGTGTGAGTAGTTGTTAAGTTAGATTTTATTGAAAATATATCATTTTTTTTTTTCTGTAAATAGTAAGAGGTGCTCAATTGTTAAAATTATAAAAAAATTGAAAGAACAATTTTATTTTTTACATTATTTTTGGTGAACGGGTTTAGTTAATTTAAACTTGTCAATTGAAATACAATTATTTATAGTACCCTTCATCTTTGAAGGGCTCCAAGAATAAATGCCCTTCCAATTGAAATTAAGACCCACCCTTCAAATTTGATCACTGCTACCAATTCCGAAAGAGGAGAAGATTAGGTACATCAAATTGGAAATTAAGAACTCGAGCCAAAACCTTAACAATGAAAAACGGATGGAGGGGTTATCCATACTCTTTTTTACAAGTGTTTGTTCACAAGACTACTTGGATAATCCTTTTTCCAAGTTAGCATCACATATTTAGCTTGTATTTGAGCAATTTCATAGTTCTCGGGTTATGCACAAATTTTAATTAAAAAAAGGTGATCAAATTCAATGAAAAAAGCCCATTTCTGAAGCAATTTCAGAGTTCTCGAGCTAAATTTTTATCATTTGAATATCAATTAAAAGCTGAAACAATAAATTGAAAAAATTTGCGATGGCCATAGATTGAAACATACCTTGTGCCATTGAAGCTTTGAACACGGTGAGCTTGAGTGAAATGTAATCTTAGAAGGGCATCTATCATATGGTAATGAAAGGGGAAGATTGTTCTACATTGGCACCCACCAGCGTTCAAATTAGAATCATACTAGATCAAAGGTAAGAATGACAGATCAAAGGAAAGAATGATCAGATCCAGAAAAGAAAACATCATAGATTAGATGGATCTTCAACATGTCAAAGGAATACACATGGATTCACATAATGGACTGCCACATTGGTGCATTTGTAGTGTTAACCAAGCAAGAGCCGGCTCAGGTTGTTTATTTCAAGGAGACATATTTTACACCATCAAAAAATTACAAATGAAACATTCAAAAGAATACCAATGAGTCATTAGAGACCACTACACTGAAGGAATTGAGATCATTATTCTTTATTGATTAAATTTCCTAGGATATCACTACCTAACTTGCCAGAAGATTTTATTAGTTTATTTTTTATTTTTTATTTTTATATTGTAATTTGATTTTAATTTTAATTTAGTTTGATTATAGTTTAATTTTATTCTTTCAGTTTTTTTAACTTGATTTTGTTTTAGATTTAGTTTATTTATAGTTTGTTTGTTATTATTGCATATTTCCAAGGAGTGAGATTGAGGATATTTCTCTAATCATTTCGTAGATGTGGATACGACACCCTCACAGAAATCAACTTATTCAAGTGTCGAAGAAGATGGAGAGATACCGATATTTTTCAAGTAGAGATTGATAGACCTATTCAATTTTGGAAAAGGGAAGCACTTTGTCATTGGAAGGAGTTACCTCTTCATTTACATATAAAAACCTATGCTGATTATGTTTGGGGGATTGGTTGGTTGGCATTATTTTCGATGTACTCAAGAACTAATCGAGAGGAAGAGACATTGATACACAGAAATATTTTTCTCCTACAAAGTTGTTGTTTTCGTGTGTTTATGAATGAGATCGGCTCTCTCTGTCTGCCTTTCTTCAATTATGTTTCAGAACTTTGTAATGTTTTTGTAAATGCTTTCATGGCCAGTGGATGGACTTTCATAGATTGTTATGAGCATTGATTTTGTTAAGTAAAATGTTTTCTTTTGTGCAATTCAATGTTAGGTAAATGGGAATATTTTTCATTCATTTATGTTTGTTATGAAGTGTGACAAAGCCCAAGTTTAGCAAGCTATGGTAAGAAGTCTAAAATCTAATCCGATTGAAGAACAGTTGGAGTTTGTCGAGGAGTCTGGGTGAAAGGTTGGGGATTATTCGACTGTCCCAAGTGTCAACCTATAATTTGATGCAAATCTGTTGTATGTGAAGCATTTTTGTTGGGTTCCCGGATGAAATCAATTACCTATAGAAACTTCAGAGGTCAAAGACACAAAATATATCCAAGCAAACTGTAGTTCCAATCTGGAGGCTTTGGGAATGATATGAAGTAGAAATTGAACCGAGTCCAAAGCACAGAGGAAATCCCCTGCATCCATGATCGTGACTTAGATGCATGGTGAATAAATTTATAAGTGAGGATTCGAGCCTAGAGGATGTTTAGTGGAAGTCTAGTCAAGAAACCCATAATTCATGAGTTGAAGAACTAGCGTTATTCCTCTTCACAAATGAATTGAGGAGCATTTTAGGTAAAGAGAAAAGAACTCTTGCTGTTCATTGTGATGTTGAGTGGAACACAGAACCTATAATATGTGTTGAAGGGATACAAACCCTAAAGGTCATTAGTTTGTAGTATTACTGCAGAGAGAGCATCCAAGTGCATATTGATGGATTGAAACCTTAACTTACAGCTTGATGATGAGAATAAGCCACAGTCAGCTAGTGACATGTGGTAGAAAATTTGAGTTGGCAGAGGTTAAGAGAAGGGCAGACTGAATCAAGCTCAAGACATGGTTTATAAACCCATATAAATCCTCCTTTACTAACCTCAGCCCTCAAGCCACCTCTCTCAAGTCATAACCATGGAGTCAAGCTTAAGACTTAGAATCCATGTCCTACCTCTATCACTGGCAGTGTTGTTCACTCAAACAAACCAAAGAAGGCACCAAGAGTGACTTGCTTGTGTATTATTGAAGAGGGGTTTAATTATAGGATTATTTTAGGATTTTGGTCCTATAATCTATTGGAATTTAACATTTTAGTGGGGGAGTTTGGGACATTAAATCATTAGAGAACCTACCAAATTTTGGGTTGAAGCATTCTCAGCTTAGTAGGAAGCTTGTACAAACTCCCAATGAGGAAACTACAATAACTGCAATCCCATGCCCCTAAAAATTTGTATTAATGTTCCCAAGCTCCTGGTACCATTATGATTATTTCTGAGAGGCACATCTTAGACAAGAAATCCTAGAAGTGCAGAAAGAAGTAATGTCTTTCAAGTTGAGCAAGGTAAATGTGTCCCTTGTTAGGTTGGCACTAGAAAGCATGTCTCAAATTGAACGAAGGCCTTGAGAAGGGAAACCTCAAGTACATGTAAGCCATGGTAATCTCAATCTCCTCCGATTGTAAGTGGAAAGTGGTAGCCATGCTATAAAAGGATAACCTAAAATAATCTTCCTTGCTGGGAACCAAAGAAAGGGCAATGCCAAAATTGTAGCTTTGTGTAATATTCTGAAAAACAACAAGAAAATAGATACAAGCCTTGAGGAAGGAAAACATTAAAGACATAGAAATTTTTAATGGGCACATAAAGGAAACATCATGTATCAAGAGTCCTAAAGAGTTTCAAGAAATAAGTGTACCTCCAATTTAATGAAAAAGATGGCATATATTGAAATTCCAAATATAACCTGGGCATTCTTTGAACTAATGATGAGGTAATTCTTATGGGTTCTTCTATGTGTTTCTTATGGAAATAACAAAGGATTCATTCCTGTTATAAAGAGTTCAAGCTGAATACGAAATAAATTATGACATGTTAGAACTCAAATATGTTTTATCCAAGAATGTTTGATGATTCTGATGGGGTACTAGTGTCAGATTTATATACATTGGTACAGTAGAGATGACAACAGATATTGCACAAGACCTTCTGAGAGATCCTGATCAATATATTTTAGAAGGCCTCAAACATTTGTGTGAATATTCTATTGCACAGGTATTCTTTTATTTCATTGCGGTTTTTCCTTTTTGTTATGATATTGTCCAGCCTCAGCACTGAGATCTCTGTTTTCTGTTTAGGACCTTACTTTAGAGAATTTTGCAAGTATATATGATCTTGCTGAGTCATAACATGCAACTTCTTTTGTTGGGAGAAAGAAAATTGGAACAATTTCAATATTATGTTTCCCTTGTGGTTTGAATTTTGTACTTTGGTGGGGTGTTTTAGAATAATCCCACTTGTTATGCATGCTTTAAATGGTAAACATATCCCATATGCTTTAAATGATGACGATGATGAACTAGATGACAATGAAAATGACAATGATGATTTTTTTGATGATGACGATGATGGAAATGATGATGATGATGATCATTATCGCCATCTTTGTCATTGTCATCATGATTATCATAATAGTCATCATCATCGGCATAATCATCATCCATGTCATCATCATCGCCATTGTCCTTGACATCATCATCATCATGATTATTGACATTTTCATCAGTTATTCATCATTACCTTTGGCATAAGAAATAACATCTACCCAAAATATGTGATTAGTGGAAAAGGGTCATGGAGGACACACATGATTTATGCATGAAAAATAACAACTTATTTTTTAAGATGATCAACATCATCATTCTCATTGTATTCAACATCATTCTCATTGTCATCATCACCATCATCATCATTCATTTCATTTCCATCATAACCATCGGCAATGTCATCATTGCCATTATCTTCATCATCATCATCATCATAATCGTCATCATCATCATCATTGTCATCGTTCTCCTCATTATCAACAACATTATCATCATCATCATAACCATCCTCAATATCATAATCATTATCCTCATTTTCATCTTCAACATCTGGGTGTAAAACTGGATGCAAAAGTGGATAAAAACATGGATGCAAAAAAGGATGCAAACATGGATGCAACAAAAGTAGGCACAAAAGTGGGTGCATAATGGGGTGCACCAAAAATGGATGCAAAAGTGGATGCAAAAAATGATGCAATCATGGAAGCAAAACATGATGAAAAAATTGGCGCAAAAGTGGATACAACCATGGATGTAAAATTGGATACAAAATTGGATGCGAAAGTGGATGCAAAAGTAGATGCAAAAGTAGTCGTAACACCCAACGCAAAACTAGATGCAAAAGTGGATGCATAAAGGGATGCAATAACTGATATAAAATTGGATGCAAAAAAAGATGCAAACGTGGATGCACAAGTTGTAGCAAAAGTGGGTGTAAAAGTAAGCGCAAAAATGGGTGTGAATTGGGACACGACAAAAGTAGATGCAAAAAACGACGTAAACGTGGATGCAAAATGGGATGCAAAAAGGGATGAAAATGTGGGTGCAAAAGTGGATGAAAAAATGGATGCAAAAGTGGATGCAAAAATGGATGAAATAAAATGAGATGCAAAACTAGACTCAAAACAGGATGTAAAATTTGATGCAAAACTTGGCACATGAAGGGATGCAAAAAAAGTAGCAGAAGTGGATGTAAAAAAGGATGCAAAAGTGGATGCAAAAATTGTTGAAACAAAACGAGATGCAAAACTAGACTCAAAACAGGATGTAAAATTTGATGCAAAACTTGGCACATGAAGGGATGCAAAAAAAGTAGCAGAAGTGGATGTAAAAAAGGATGCAAAAGTGGATGAAAACAAGGGCGTAAAAGTTGAGGCAAACATGGGCGTAAAAGGGGGCGCAACAAGAGTAGATGTACATACTAGGTGCAAAATTAGGTGCAAAACTAGGCTCAAAACCTGTCGCAAAACCTGATGCAAAACCTAGCGCATAACCAGGTGCAAAACCCGGTGCAAATTACGCTGCAATTTTCGCCAGATTTAGAAAAAGGACGCAAAAAATGCCTAAAATAGCACCAACCCATGAAATTGCGCCATTTTGTCCAAAAAATGAAGAAAAATACATTGAAAGATGGTCTAGACGCAAAAAAGGATGCAAAAAGAGACGCTAAATCCATTTTTTGTTGTAGTGTTTCACTACTTGAAAATGTCTTTGTTGTGTTCTTCCCTTTCGCACATCCTTTGCATACACCTTCATGTTTTGTTTTCATTTATGGGAGACCTTCAACAGCTTTGCTTGCAAGTGGTAGTGCTCTGTAATGCACATGTGCAAGCCTTCTATGCCAAAGCTCATTTGGTTCTACTGAGTCATGAACCAAAGCTTGTTATGGATGTCCCTTCAATTTGTATAAGCCTCCTTCTTATTCCCCATTCACTATTGCATCATTAATGGTCTTTCCTTTTGGCCACATGATGACTTGACCATCTATAAATGCAACCCTCATTATTTTTGCATCTAATGCAGATATGGAGAGAAGATTCTTCTTCAGTCCTGGTACAAACAATACTTCCTTCATTGTCATAGAATTTCCAAAGTCTAGCTTGTATAAGTATTCCCCACTACTTTTTATTGGATACTGGTAGTCATCTCCAAGTTTCACCTTGTGAGGTGATTCATGTTCAGATAATTTCACAAAGGATTCATTGAATCCTGTCATGTGCTTGGAAGCACCACTATCTATAAGTCAATCATTGATGCCATGTGTGATAGTTCTCATGAGAGCGGAGATCAGAACATATTCTTCATCACTTGAAGAATCATCACTGACTTGTCTGTTTCTCTTCGTGGAAGGTTCATCATCCTCTATAGCATGAGCATGATGTCTTCTCTTGTTTCCCTTCTTCTTGTGAGAGTTACTTTTATTTTTAGGATAGTCTCTAGTAAAATTTCCTCTTTCATCACATGTATAGCAAATGTACTTAGACAAATCTGTAGGCTTTCTAGAGTTATTCCTTTGATGAGAGTACTTACTTCTATGGTGGCTAGATATGGATTTCTTAGATTGTACTATGAGAGCTTGATCTTCACTTCCCATCTTTTCTTCTCGAGCTGCTATCTGAGCTTCTTCTTGAGAGCATTCTTCCCATAGTCTGCTAAACTTGACTAACTTCTTTCTGGCACAGATCCCTTGAATAAAGGAGTCCCATCATCTAGGGAGACCATTCAAGGTGGTCATCACAATCTCTGCATTTTCTACTTCTTCATATACTGCTTCCAGTTGTTCCTTGATCTGAGAGACCCTTATAAAGTAAGACTAGATGGTTTCTGCATTCTGGATCTTTACATTCTTCAGCTGGTTTCTCAGAGTCATCATCCGGTTTATGTTCTTCCCTTCAAACAATTTGGTTAGGGCATCAAACATAGATGTAGGTGTCTTGAGGGAGGACACCTGTGGTATGAGGTGATCTTTGATTGAATCAACAATAATCCTCTTTTTCATAACCAATTTCTTCTTATGTAAGGCCTTAGCCTCATCTCCCTCTGGAATTGGAACCTCCTTACTGATATAGGAGTCCAACTCATTTTCTTCCAGGACTAGGGAGATCCTGTACTTCTAGGCTCAGAAGTTATCAGCTCCCTCAAGTTTTTCATCAAGCTTGGTATGATGAGACATCTTAACTGAGAACCTCAAATGGAAATACAAAAGACTTAGATCTTACTAGGTCAAGATGTTGGATCTGCATTTGGAGCTGAAATCCTACAGTGCTGGTTCAGGAGCAGATTAGGGTTTTGATTTTCTGGAGTTCTGTCCAACCAAATGCTTTGAGTTTGATCCCTAACTTCCATTTTGGGGAGGATATCAATCTAGGCCTAGGCTCACTAAAAAATTCCACTTCTGTGGAAAGCCCTAATTTCTGGCAGTAGTGTCGGGTCCAAAACTGAAAAACCTCAGAATTGGATTCTGCTTCGACAGAAATATGCGCCCTAAGGAGGAGAGTTAATCCAACCTTATTTTGCTGAAAATATGTGGAGGAAGATACACAAAGTAGGAATCCCTAGTTCCCGCAGCTGCACAGTGTCTTCTTCTCAGGTTAACTCTGATACCATGTTAGATTTTTAACATTAAGCTAGCATTATTAGGATCTTTATTTGAGAGAATAACAAGCACAAAAACCACACACAAGAAACAATGAACACAGTGTTTTTCCTCGGGGAAAACATAAATGGAGAAAACCCCGCAACTTCCTCAGAGATAGAATCAACACCAAAAGTAAAACCCAAAAAGAGTAAGGTGATCTCCCGACAACAACAAACTCTTTCTTCCTAGCCCCAGTGTCTTCTTCTTCCTCAACTATGCACTACAACTGAGTGTGAGTGAGTGTGTGATAAATAGAGAGGCTAGCTCTCTATTTATACTAATTACCAACTTGACTAAACCCAACTAGGGCCAACTTCACTAGGTGAGTCTAATAACCCTAGTGCCCCGGAACTGTGCGGACTTTAACCCTTGAACAATAGGAGGGTTACCCAAAATGACTTGACATGACTTGTTTACATTATAGATCCTCCCGATCGAAACATCGATGCATGACATGAATCAATTACATTACAGACATATCCCGAAATAAACATCGAGGGTGCAAGACATAAGATATATAGGTGAATACATTTCGAAGTTATAGTTACATCAACACCCTCGACATTAGATGACCTACCTAAAAAATGGTATAAAATGGAAGAAGCAGGAGGTGAAACATTCCTATGGAATGAGCTTAGAGTAAATTTCATTAAGGACTTTAGCTTTATATCAGAAGATGCAAAATTAGTCAAAGCGACAAAACAAATAAAAAAATTTATACAACCGACTACTAACAAGTCGACACAAAATAAAAACCGACCAAATGCAACATGCCATAACATTTGATCTAACAAAATACCACAGTCAACAAGACTCCAATTACAAAATGAACATACATATGGGAGAAGCTTTCAATCGAAGACCGATCACCTGAAAACGATCAAGTCAGTTAAAATGATATTCAAAATTGAGTCAACCGATAAAGACGACACTGACCGAATGAAAGCAGCAGACTTTCCAATAACATTTTCATAGTTCAAAGAAGGTAGTCGACATATTAATGAAATTAAAGTGCCAGAATGGATGACGCAAATGTAAAAACTAAAGAAATCGACATTTCTAATGATAATGGACCAAAAATGGCAAGAATTGGTGATTATTGGAGTGAAGAACAAACCACAGAAATAATCGACTTATTAAAGGAATTCCAAGATGTATTTGCACAAGATTATAAATACTTAAAAGGATTAGTAGAAAAAATGGGTGAGATGAAGATATATATCAAACCTGATTCCCAACCTATCAAGAAAAGACCTTACAAGTTAGCTCACAAATACAAAGAAATAGTTAAAAAGGTGATCAACAATATGTTGATAGCAGGAATTATCTACCCCATCGACCAATCGGAATGGGAAATCCCAATGGTCATCCAACCGAAAAAGCACGACCCGACAAAACTATGAATCTATGTCGACTTTTGAGAGTTAAACAAGTTTACCTTAATAGATCCATTTTCGACTCCATATGTCGATGAGATCTTAAATGAAGTCGTAGGACATGAATGCTACTCATTTATAGATGGATTCTCAAGATATAATAAGGTGCTGATAGCCAAGGAAGATCAGAAAAAGAAAACTTTCGTATGTGAATTTGGCTCATTTTCTTACAGAGTGATGCCATTCGGTCTCAAGAATGCACCTGCAGTGTTTTCAATAATAGTTGTTAAAACATTTCAAGAATACATTTATGAAACAATGTCAGTATACTTCAACAATTGGATGATCTATTCCATGTTAAAAGACCATTGTAAATGGTTAAGGCTTATGCTAGAACGATGTCGACAGATTCAGTTATCCCTCAATATAAAAAAATGCATCTTCTTAACCCCTATAGGAATCCTACTAGGACATATCGTATGCAAAGAAGGTATCAAGGTCGAATTTTCTAAAATAAAAATTATCCTCGACTTAAAGCCATTGGTTAATCAAAAAATAGGTCAGAGTACTATTGGGTCATACATGGTATTAAAGAAAATTCATCCGAAACTATTCAGATATGACCTACCCATTAGAATAATTGTTAAGAGAAGATCAGGAGTTCGTTTGGACAGAAGAATGTGATACATCTTTCGACACATTAAAAAAAAATAGTCGAAGCACCCATTCTTAGAATTCCAAACTGGTCGATCAAATTCCATGTGCATATCAATGCTTCAGGCCTAGCAATAGGTGCAATTTTGACACAATCGGGGGAATATGGAATGGATTATCCAATCATATACAGCAGCAGAAAATTAAACAAGGAAGAATGCAATTACTCAATGACAGAAAGGAGGAATTAGGTATGGTCTTTTCACTTCAAAAGCATCGACATTACCTACTAGATAACCCCTTCATATTCTATACCGATCACCAAGCACTAAAATAACTTGTCAACAAACCTTTACACCACGGAAGAATCTGTCGTTGGCTATTGCTATTCCAAGAATTCAAATTCGAAGTAGTAGTTCGACCAAGTCGATTGAAAGTCGGACCCGACCACTTGTCGAGAATTGAAACATGAGAGGAGCCGACAGTAGTTGAAGATGACCTGCTGGATGCATACTTATTCCAAATAGAAGTTGTTCCTACATAATTAGAAGAAATAGCACAATTCTTGGAGAATGATCAACCACCGGATGGAATGAGCATGAAAAAGAAACAAATTTTATCCATGAAAGATGCACCATATAGTTTCATTAATGGATTCTTATATAAAATGGGTTTGTATGAAGTACTCCATCTATGTGTGTTAGAACATGAACGAGAAAACATTATGCATGAAGTGTTAGAATTTTAACATTAAGCTAGCATTATATTAGGATCTTTAACTGAGAGAATACCAAGCACAACAATCAAACACAAGAGACAATGAACACAGTGTTTTTCCTTGGGGAAACCATAAATGGAGAAAATCCCGCAACTTCCTCAGAGATAGAATCAACACCAAAAGTAAAACCCAAAACAGTAAGATGATCTCCTGACAGTAGTAACCTTCTTTCTTCCTAGCCCTAGTGTCTTCTTCTTCCTCAGCTATGCGCTACAACTGAGTGTGAGTGAGTGTATGATAAATAGAGAGGCTAGCTCTCTATTTATACTAATTCTTGACTTGACTAAACCCTACTAGGGCTACTAGGGCCGACTTCACTAGGTGAGTCTAACAACCCTAGTGTCCCAAAATTGTAGAGACTTTAACCCTTGAACAATAGGATGGTTACCCACATTGACTTGACATGACTTGATTACATTATAGAAACTCCCAATCGGAACATCGGGGCATTCCATGAATCAATTACATTACAGACACATCCCAGAATAAACATCGAGGTATAATACATAAGAAATACAAGTGAATACATTACGAAGTTACAATTACATCAACACTCCCCCTTAACTAGGAAGGTATTCTCTTGACACAATTTATCAGCACAAGTCTTCTTCTCTATATCATCTGGATCATCATCGAGTCCTCATCATCTTCACCTTCAAGTCATCTCTATCTTCAAGTCATCTTCAACTTCAAGTCATCTTCATCAGGATCTGGATCATGACTCGATCTGGATCATCATCACTGGATCATCATCATTGGATCATCATGGGTGCTATCCCATGATTCTTTTTGTCACAGGAAGTTCTACAAAGCCAACCCTTTTTCATGCTAGTTGTAGGCCTAGCCTCCATGTAGGTCTTATTCTAGCACTTATATCTAACCCTAAGTCAGAATGGCCTATCCAACACTTATATATGATCATGTAGGAACCAATTCTTCAATTATATCAGAAAGGCACACCCAACACTCACATCTGACCATGTGGGAACACATCCCACAACCTTGTCAAAAAGGCCCAGCACTCGCATTTGACCATGCGAGGAACCAATCCAACATACATGTAAAAAAGGCTCTGCACTTACATTCAACCATGCGAGAAACCAATCCAAAATACATGTCAAAAGGGATCTACACTTACATTCGACCATGCAAGGAACCAATCCATCCTACATGTTGAAAGGGCTCTACACTTACATCTGCCCATGCGAGGAACCAATCCAGCATACATGTCAGAAGGGCTCTCAGCCCCAAGCTGAGGATTCCTGGTAACTGACCAGGTGCCTCCATTCAGAGAATGGCATTCAACACTTATATATGATCATGTAGGAACCAATCCTATAGTCACATTAGAATGGCTCAGTACTCATATCTAACATGTAAGGAACCAATCCTCTCACCATGACAGAATGGCTCAGCCCTTACATATGACCATGGAAGGAACCAATCCTCTCACCATGTCAGAATGGATCACAGACTTATCACTTCCCTTTGGAGGGAACCTCGATCATAAGAACACCAAGCTTCTCCCTGAAGTACTCAAACTTCACCCTAGCCAATGGCTTTGTCAGCACATCATCTATCTGATCGTCCATCGCAACATACTGGAGCTTCACTGCTCCCCTCTACACCATATCCCTAATATAGTGATACTTGATCTCAATATGCTTCGACTTGTCATGGAACATTGGGTTCTGTTGAGGCCTGAAAATTCACAGGCAACAACAGCAAGGGATTCTCCCTAGTCAACATTCCCAACTAGCCTGTGACTGTTTGGTGTAGGGAATCTGTTCGGTTTGTGGTCTGGCTACCGTAGGTCAAGTAACGAAAATAGAGGTTTTACCGGTTGCGGCCCGGTCCACCGTATAATTTTGTATTTTTTGACTTTAAGTATGATATGCAAGTGCCTATCTAAAATGCAGGTTGATCAAGAATGCAAGGAGCAGTCACAATGTGATGCGAAGGTTCTTACCTCTCCTCTTAGACTCTCTCGCATCTAAATCACACACAACTAGAAAATACATCCTAACTAAGCTATCTCTAGAGAGCAAAATATTAATTCATGAGTAATGTGATACTGTTCACATGTTAAGGTAAATCACAGATAGCTGTTCTTAGAATCAAAACACATAAACATGAATAAGAAATGCATGACAAGATAGCTCATCAATTGTTAAACTCTCCATTACTCATAGTGGAAATTATCACAGAATAAACCAGAGAACATTCAGATAAGAACATAGGTTTAGAAAGTTAGAATGCTCTCACAGCTAATGAGACACAGTTGAAAATGAAATAGTTCCTCTTCAATGTTGTTCATTTTATCACATTCAAACATTACGCACAACACCTTCTCCAACAGGCAAAATTTAAATTTTTTTATTGTAAAACAAAGTAGTTCCTCTTACAAACAATGGCTCACAAGTTTTTCCAGGGAAAAAGCCCCTATTCTCTCTCAATTTCCTCTCTTTATACAAAACAACAAAACCCTTGGGCTTCCCCAACCATCTAACCTTTAGGCTCCCCAAAAACCGTTTAATCTCACAATTTTGTCTTTTTCGTGAGTACTCATGATTCATATAATGCGTTACATTTCAAATTTCAACTTATGAGTACTTCATAAAATGGGATTAGCTCGGTAACTGACAGACCCTTTCTAAGCCTGGGATTTTGTTGCCATCGATTCTGCCCTGTCTTTTATTTGTCCTTCTTTAGATCCCATTGATTTCAGAACAAACTCTGCTTATCAATTTTCAGTCAACTTTCCTCAGCTTTATCCTTTAGCTATGTCTTCTCGTATCAATAATCTGAAGAATCTTTTGATTCCGTCTATAGTTAAACAAAAAATTCATCATTAATTAGGACTGCATCTTTTCAATAAACTTAAACTACACTAACAACAAAACTGATCATCAGAATGAGGTCCTGTACTCTGCTCTCATCACGAAAGCCTTAACAAGAATCAAAATCACCGCCGCCCACACAAGGGTTAAAAACTCACAAGACGACGGGAAAAACCTTATCAACGGCTTGAACCATTAAAACACTGGCTGGATA
The DNA here is from genome assembly GCA_001517045.1 of Pseudotsuga menziesii. NCBI lineage: Eukaryota > Viridiplantae > Streptophyta > Pinopsida > Pinales > Pinaceae > Pseudotsuga > Pseudotsuga menziesii. The sequence goes on from LPNX010974208.1 coordinate 43,291, forward strand.
GTCTTACTTACAGCTACAACGACGGGTTTCAGACGGATAACGAGTTCCGTAGGACCGTTAAGTCTATCGGAGTTGGAAGAACTAAATGCCAAAGCATTGGGAAAAAATTTCCCTGTCGGCGAATGGAATGACATCAACGTCAGGAGGTTATTGCATTATGCAGCCGCAATGGTGGAAGATGAAAATACTACGAGCCCCATGGCCAAAATACATATCGGCGAAACCCAGACAAAGCATCGACGAGTGGAGTAGTTATATGGTGGATACTTAGTTCGCTGGGGAGCCGCAATGGTAGAAAACAATCAGACTACAGCCTTCGATCAAAGTCATAAAATTTCAGCTATGGCACAGAAACATTGTAAAAATGTTAAATGTTCAGAAAACTTAAGGTCGTGCGGCGGTCCAAAAAGCTTGTGTCACTTCCAAGACAACGGCTTCATAAAGATCAAACAACCTTGACTCAAACTTTGACCAACCTCCGACAATGCAAAACAAGTCAAAACAAAAACAACATGACATTGGAGAAGTCAAGACTATCCAGAAGAGTATTCATCATTCGGCTTCCGCAATGGAGGTTACATAAGGAAATATGGCTCCAATGTGTTGTTTAAATAGCCTCCGAACAACCAAACTAAAAATGTTACTTTCGGCTGGGTAGCGATGAAAGTTTGTTTTACCTCCGAAACAGTGGCAAAAATGAGAAATAGACTTCCGAAAAAAAGAAAGAAATCACAGATCAAAGGGAAATATTTCAAACCAAACTCCAAATTCCATAACCCAAAACAGTTTCAGACATAAGCAATTTTCCAAAAAGCATGAAGACAGTTAACCTCAAAACAGTCCAAACTTGTAGCGGAGGGAAAACAAAAACATAGCTCATGGATCCAAACGATTCTAGGTAGGATAAAATTAAGAGGAGGGTCCAAAATTTCAAAAATTTGGGAAAACAGTTGCAGCTGCAACAATTGGCGACCACCTGGTGAACCTAGATCTCTGGACAATTTATTCCTTAAGTAACAGACTGTTTAACAATAAATGAACATGTTGAATTCTTCCAGATGTTTGGATTTTCCAAATGGCAAATATATGTACTTTTAATCATTGATGATAGTCCAATTTAGGGGAAAATAAGAACAAGATTTCCAAGTCAAGATAACTCTTTTGAGGCCGGGAAGATGAGTTTCATTTATTACCTCTGTCTTCGGGTAGCTTCCAGCTTGGACGCCACAGGATAGTAACATATGGTAAACATAAACATTCCTTTGTTCCTCATTTCCATGCCATTTTGCACTTTTTGTGCTTTTTTGGACTTTTGTCCTTTGCATATGGGTCCTCCTGCATGCCTTTCTTTCTGAATTTTCATTCAGGATCCTCTATCCATAGTGTCCTTTTATGTGAGAGATGTATTCAATTTTCAGCTCACAGACGGAGAAGAACATTTTGGCAATTTAGTACTTATATGGTTCAGTACTTTGTTTTGATACAAATTGCTTTCATAGGAGTTTTTGACTCTTATCTGCCTTTTGGCATTCAATTCCTGGCATGGGATCATTTATATATAATATACTGTTTACCCTGCTTCCTTTCCATGGGCCTTTTGTTGTCACCCCCTAGGACATTTTTAAATATGAGATGGATGGAACCTCAAAATAGTATTCCAGACCTTTTGATCCTGGTTTATTTAACAAGGATTAAGTAGGACTTCAATGTGTTCATAGCCATTCGGGAAAACTACTAAGCTATAAGAAATTCTTTCAGATAAAACAATAGTACACAGTCTTACACTCAAGAACTTTAATCACTCCAGAATTCTGATGCTCTCCATGCAACCAAAGTTTGCCTCCTTTTTATTGAAATCAATCAAAATCTAAACTAAAAAAAATAGAAATAAAATAAATCAAAATAAACAGCCAAGTCAATTTATCTATGTACAAGATAAAAGAACAAAAAAAAAACTCAAGAAAAATAAGGTTTGAGAACTAAACCATTTACTGGTAAGTTCTCTTCCCACCCCTGTAAATCTTGCAATTTATAGGTTGAGGGGCCAAGCTTTGCCGCAATCTGGAAAGGACCTACCCACAACTATTGAAATTTCGTGTGTTTTCCTTTCTCATCATGGGGGTGGTCCCACTTGAGAACCAAATCTCCCACCTAGAATTCTTTTGTTCTAGCCTTGTGTTTATCAAACCATCTCTTAACTGCCTCCTGTTGTTGTTTAAAACATTCTCTGGCCTTGGATCTAGATTTCTCTGCCTTCAAAAGATTATGTATCCTTACCTGCAAGACTTCATTATCTGATCCTTTGGATTCCTGAGCTATTATGGAAGAGGGTAGCATGATATTGGGGGGTAGAACGACCTCTTTTCCATAAACAAGGGTATATGGAGACACACCTAACGAAGTCTTGGGGGTGACCCTATCAGCCCAAAGAGAATTTGGTAATGCTGAGTGCCAACTCCTCTGATTTTCTATCACCGTCTTTTTAAAAATCCTAATCAAATTCTTGTTTGTAGATTCAGCTAAACCATTTCCCTATGGATAGTAATTAGCAGAGTAATGCAACTTAATTCCTTTCTCATGAGAAAATGCAGTTAATCTAATCGAGGAAAAGTAAGTAGCATTATTGAAAACTAAAGAAATTGGAACTCCAAACCTGGTCATAATATGGTCTTGCAAGAAGTCCATGACCACATCTTCATTTACTTTACGCAACGGAATGGCTTCGACCCAACGAGTGAAGTAATCGGTTGCTATCAGAATATACTTGTGTTGCAAGGAAGAATTTGGCTTTATCTCCCCAATGATATCCATCCCCCACTGCTCAAAAGGTTCTGTTATCATCACAGGCTGTAACGGTCTTGCTGCTTTAACTTGTCTTCCACCACACCTTTGACAAATGTCGCACTTTCTGACATGGGCATGTGCATCTTTGAACAGTGTGGGCCAATAGTATCTGGCTCTAATAATTTTATGAGCTGTAGTATCTCCAGAGAAATTCCCTCCAGCAGGCCCATCATGTAACTCTATCATTACCTTCTTCGCATCTTCTTTCTCTAAGCATCTAAGAAGAACTCCATCATAATTCTTTCTGAATAATATTCCTTCAACAATTCGATATGAGGCTAATTGAAGACACAGTGCTCTTCTTTGCTTAGAATTCCAATGTTCCGGTAACAATCCCGCCTGAAGGTAATGCACAAGGTCTTGATACCAAGAGTCCGGAGCTATGAAAAGAGGACATACATCCATTAAATGTAACTCAGCTTCATCTTCCCAGTCATGTTCTTCATTGTCTTTATTTTCATTCATCAGTTTGCACAATCCTTGCCCTTTGACTATGGAGGATGGATTGAATTCGAGGTCATACTCCTGGAGAGCTGTTACCCAGTTGCCTCTTCTTTATCCTAACTCTTTTTGTACGAAAAGAGACCTCACAGCTGGGTGTGGAACTATTACCTTTGTCCGTTTCTTAAGTATATATGGTTTGAATTGTTTCACCGCTTTGAACACTGCGTAAGCTTGTTTATCCATAGCTGGGTAATTCAATTCGGCCGCTTGCAGACCAGTGCCCATAAATGATATGGGGAACTCATCTCCCCCATCTTCCTTCTTGGTAAGCACAGCTGCTAGTGAATCGTCAGATGTGAAAGTGTACAAAATAAAATATTTATCAAAATCCAGACTTTTGAGGGAGGGTGCCGATGCAACAGCTGTTTTAATTTTACTAAATGCGTTCTTCTCTACATCAATCCACTTGAATTGTACACTTTGCTTTACCATTTGCTGCAAAGGTTTAACAATTTCAGCGAAATTTGGCACAAACCTTCGCACGAAGTTTATTGTCCCCATAAATGATTGCATGCCCTTTTTATTATGGGGTAAGGGAATCTGTTCGATGGCTTTGATCCTTTCTGGGTCTATGGAGATCCCCTTCTTAGAAACCACGTGACCCAACAACTTACCTTCTGTAACGGCAAACACGCACTTCTTGGGGTTTAGTGAGATACCATATTTTCAGCAGCGTTCAAAAATATGCTTTAGATGAGATGCGTGTTCCTCTCTTTTCTTTGAGAATATGGTGATGTCATCGAGGTACACTACAGCACTGTGGCCAATAAAACCGTAGAAAGCTATGTCCATAGCCCTCTGGAAAGTGGCTCCGACGTTTATGAGTCCAAAAGGCATCCTTTTGTAAGCAAAAGTTCCCCACCTGGTCCTGAATGTCATTTTTAGTCTGTCTTCTTCGGCTACTAATACTTGATTGTAGCCTAAGAACCCATCTAATAAAGAGAATAGTTCAGAACTTGAAACCATTTGCAATATCTACTCCATGGGTGGAACAGGATAATTGTCTTTATCTGAGGCGCGATTTAAGTTTCTAAAATCCACACATAGCTTGATTTCCCTAGATTTCTTCCTCATCGGTACCATATTTCAAACCCATTCCGAGTGTCTAACCTTGAAGATAATTCTAGCATCCAATAGTTTCTTAACTTCACTCTGGATTAAAGGTTCTAATTTTGGATGCATTTTCCTTATAGGCTGCTGATAAGGTTTGATTCCAGATCTGATGGGAATAACATGCTGGATAATATTGGTGTCATACATCTTCAGATCTTCATACGTCTAGGAAAAAACATCTTTGTATTGCTTGAAAAGAATGATAAAATTATTCCTTTCACCCGGGGAGCAACATTTTCCCAGATTCACATATTTAGGCCCCCTTTCAGTCCCTAGATTAATCAACTCAAATTGTAGGGACGAACTATGAGTCTTCACATTCGCTAGTCTTCTAAATTTTTCATTTGAATCAAACATCTGTTCTAAATTCCTGACTCCCTTAGGAATAAAATTATCGAATTTTAGCTCGGCTTGATGTTCTTCATCATCAATAATCACCCCTTTGAAAGTCTCGTCATTTGTCAAGCATTCTATAATTTTTTGATCATCATCGAACACTCGTAGATTGGTAATCATATCTGGAACTGAAGGCCTAAAAAGCAATTCAACAAAGCACCGATTATTAGAGGGCACAAGCCTCGCAGCTGAGGTGGCCAACAAGTCAGCTACTGCATTCTTAAATCTTGGAATCGATACAATGTTAAATGCATTAAAATATTTAAGTAAATCCCATACTTCATTTTGATAAGCTTTTAAATGAGGAGAAATGAAATGTATCTTATTCCGAATTTGCTTTACAATTATTTCAGAATCTCCAAACACTTTCAGATTGTTAGCCTTTAATTCAATTGCTTTCCTTAATCCCCGAACTAATGCTTCATATTCAGCTGTGTTATTGGTACATTCAAACTCTAACCTACTTGAAAGAAAATGTTTGTTTTTCTTAGGGTCAATCAGGACACAACCGGCTCCTGACCCCTCTAAAGTTTTAGAACCGTCAAAGAAAAGCGTCCAAAAATCGCTAACCACTACTATGCAAGAATTAACATCTACATCTACAGCTAAGTCTACTCTTTTACAATCAATTTCATCAGCCTGTGAAAACCGAAGGAGATCAGGATGAGCGTCTGATATATCGCTGGCTTCTTCCGCTTGATAGTTTCCTGGTTCTAGCTCAATAAAGTAGTTTCCCAAAATAGAATCCACTATTCATTTTTTCCTTCGAACTGAGTAACATTGTGTTTCATGTGGGGCTCCCTCAAAACATTGATTTGATTTGGGATTCCTTTATATGGCAGCCATAGATGCGACCAGTATGAGGCAAAATATCCATTCAGCTTTGCCGACCAATCTCTGCTCAAAATAAGTCCACAAGCTTCCGGTATGTCAGCCACCACAATATTGATGACTTGACACACCTTATCATTTGAAGATAAGTGAACGAGAACATCCTCCATTTCCCCAATTACCTTCACATTCATCTATCCAACTGAACGACCCTCCAGGTAGATGGTTTAGGTTGTCCATTTATCCTTTTGTAGACAGACAATGGCATGAAGTTGACTGACGCTCCCAAGTCTACTAGGTAGTTATGCATGTTATGGTTGAAAATTTCAAAAGTAAGGAGAAAAGGCAGATTCTTGCTTTTAGGCTTACCTCCCATACTTGCTTCACAAATTTCTTCTTCCTGGGGCTGATTGTCAGTGCGTAGCCTCTCCTCTGATACTTCAATTGCTTTCAATAGCTTTTCTTTCTACTGTGGCACATTGCACATTTCAAATAATGAGATGATTGCCCTTACCTTCTTGATATCCTCCACAATATCATAATCCATCTTATGTTCTGTGGGATTCGATCTAACAGTATCTATTTTTTCTTCATTGGGCTTAGTAGGCATGTTGATCTATCTAGGATTTTGACTAGTGATGGTAAAATCTGGAATTTTATTAGCTGAGGAGCTATTTTGAAATTTCTTAACATTCTTTTGAAGTCTTTTGATCTTCGGGAGCATAATACTGTTTTCATTAATCAACCCTTGGCTCCTGGTCATTACATTTGTTTCTAGGATGCCCTTAGGTCTCAGATCCTTTTCTTCCTCGACATCAAACAATGATACACAGTCCCATAAAACCATAGCTTCATCCTCCTATTTTTTTGTTGATTTATTGTTGTCTTTCCCTTCTTCATCGTTGTCTTCAGTTAATTTGGAATCCAAAAGATGATTCATAACCAACGTCATTGAATTTGTCCATTGAGGACAACTCTTTTCAGAATGGGGTTGTTGGTGGAAAGTGCAAAAGTTATCCATTCCTACCTCCGTTAAGTTCATAGATGCAGGGTTGTACAGAGGGGGTTGGGATTGATTGTTATCTTCCCTTTTCTTGTAATAAGGCTTGTATAAATTTTGGGCTTCCTTTTCCTTTTCCAAGTCTATGATTCTGTTAGAAAGATTCTGCATCATCTTTGCCATTCCTTCAAAATCTGGTGATTGTTCCTCTTTAGGCTTAGTAAACAACAAAGCTTTCCTCCCAACATTTTTTTCTCCTGACCGTTCAGGATAATCTTCAATACTTTCCCTTTCAGCCTCTACTCTCTCCGCTTCTTCATAAGTCTCTGCTAGCGTAGGTTTGGCCTTCATTTTGGAAAACATGGCCAACTCGGGTCCTAGAGATGAGGTATAATATTCAATCAGGACTTTATCCGAGGGTTTGTTAGCTTCAGAAAAATTCTTAAGATAGGCTGCGAATCTTTGGGTAAAACTATGCACCTTCTCTTTTCTTTCTTTCTTTAAGGCGCATAGTCCTTTCATGAGAGATGCATGAGTTTTTTGGGTTGCATACTTACTTCTAAAAATCCTTTCAAAGGTATCCCAATCAGGGATAGAGTTTGCAGGCAAACCAAAGTACCACGATGCTGCTGCTCCTTTAAGGGTGTGTGGAAAAAGTCTACAAACTACATCCTCATATTCCCCAGCCCTTAATCCTTCTATTGCCAAATAGAAACTTTGCAAGTGGTCATCTACTAACATCTTCTCATTTGGATCAAACTTGGGAAGCATCTTTTCAAAAGATTGAGGTAAATCATGCAAAGGAGGTGTCAGGTTTAAAGGTGATCTGGCTTTCTAGGCAGGTGGTGGATTTGGTGGGTTGGGTGGCTGATTTGCGTTTACGCCTGCCATGAGTCTGGGTGGAGAGTGAGGTGGTGAATGAATAGGAGTATGAACAGGAGAACCATAAGGAGTATATATGCCTACTTGATTCGAAGGCTGTATACCTTCATGTAAGGCTGTTTCTACAAGTTCTTCCAAATCTCCAACCAACATTGAGTCTTCCAATATAGGACAATATTTCCTTTTATATTCTCTTCTGGGAAATTCAGGGATAATCGGTAATCCTCCAATATTCTTTGCGTATGCCCTAGTGTGTCTTCTCATATCATTAACAACTTCATTACTGACAGAATACAAATTCTCTCTACCCTTCTCTTCAGGAATCGGATTGGAAAACAAACTACTTTCTGAACTGTCACTGGTGGAATAATTTCGAGAAAACAAGTTTCCTCGGCCAGCCATGCACTGGCAACCCTCCTTCTAGCACCAGAAACTGTTGAGGCCTAGAAATTCGTAGGAAACAACAGCAAGGGATTCTCCCAATCAAGGTTCCCAACTAGGCCGTGACTGTTTGGTGTAGGGAATTCATCCGGTTTGCAGTCCGGTTATCGTAGGTCAAGTAATGAAAATAGAGTTTTTAACGGTTGCGACCCAATCCACTGTATAATTTTGTATTTTTTGACTTTAAGTATGATATACAAGTGCCTATCTAAAATGCAAGTTGATCAAGAATGCAAGGAGCGGTCACAATGTGATGTGCAGGTTCTTACCTCTTGTCTTAGACTCTCTCGCATCTAAATCAAACACAACTAGAAAATACATCCTAACTAAGTTGTCTCTAGAGAGAAAAATATTAATTCATGAGTAATGTGATACTGTTCACATGTTAAGGTAAATCACCGATAGCTGTTCTTAGAATCAAAACACATAAACATGAATAAGAAATACATGACAAGATAGCTCATCAATCGTTAAACTCTCCATTACTCATAGTGGAAATTATCACAGAATAAACTAGAGAACATTCAGATAAGAACATAGGTTTAGAAATTTAGAACGATCTCATAGCTAATGAGACATAGTTGAAAATGAAATAGTTCCCCTTCAACGTTGTTCATTTTATCACATTCGAACATTCCACACAGCACCTTCTCCAACAAGCAAAATTTGCAATTTTTTATTGTAAAACGAAGTAGTTCCTCTTACAAACAATGAATCACAAGTTTTTCCAGGGAAAAATCCCCCCTATTCTCTCTCACTTTCCTCTCTTCATACAAAAAAACAAAACCCCCGGGCTTCCCTAACCGTCTAACCTTTAGGCTCCCCAAAAACTGTTTAATCTCACAATTTTGTCTTTTTCGTGAGCACTCATGATTCATATAATGCGTTACATTTTGAATTTCAACTTATAAGTACTTCATAAAATGGGATCGGCTCGGTAACTGACGGGCCCTTTCCAAGCTTGGGCTTTTGTTGCCATCGGTTCTGCCTTGTCTTTTATTTGTCCTTCTTTAGATCCCGTTGATTTTAGAACAAACTCTGCTTATCACTTTTTAGTCAACTTTCCTCAGCTTTATCCTTTAGCTACGTCTTCTCGTAGCAATAATCTGAAGAATCTTCTGAGTTCGTCTGCAGTTAAACACAAAATTCATCATTAATTAGGACTGCATCTTTTCAATAAAATTAAACTACATTAACAACAAAATTGATCATCAGAATGAGGTCCTGTACTGTGCTCTCGTCACAAAATCCTTAACAAGAATCAAAACCACCGCCACCCACATAGGGGTTAAAAACTCACAAGATGGTGGGAAAAACCTTATTGGCGGCTTGAACCATTAAAACACCGGCCAAATAGTCTTACTTACAGCTACAACGGTGGGTTTCATATGGATAATGAGTTCCACGGGACCGTTAAGTCTATTGGAGTCGAAATAACTAAATGCCAAAGCATTGGGCGGAAAGTTCCCTGTTGATGAATGAAACGACATCAATGTCGGGATTTTAGTGCATTACACAGCCATAATGGCAGAAGATGAAAAGACTACGGGCCCTGGGGCCAAAAGACATATCGGTGAAACCTAGACAAAGCATCGGTGAGAAGAGCAGTTATATGGTGGACACTTAGTTCGCTCGGGAGCTGCAATGGCGGAAAACAATCAGACTACAGCCTTCGATCAAAGTCATAAACTTTCAGCTATGGCACAGAAACATTGTAAAAATGTTAAGTGTTCAAAAAACTTAAGGTCATGCAGCGCTCCAAAAATCTTGTCTCACTTCCAAGACAGCGGCTTCATAAAGATCAAACAACCCCGACTCAAACTTCGACCAACCTCCAACAATGCAAAACAAGTCAAAACAAAAACAACACGACATCGGAGAAGTCAAGACTATCTAGCAGAGTATTCATCGTTCGGCTTCCACAATGGAAGATCCATAAGGAAATATGGCTCCGATGCGTTGGTTAAATAGCCTCCGAACAACCAAACTAAAAATGTTATTTTCGGCTGGGCAGCGATGAAAGTTTGTTTCACCTTTGAAATAGTGGCGAAAACGAGAAATAGACTTCCGAAACAAAGAAAGAAATCAAAGACCAAAGGGAAATATTTCAAACCAAACTCCAAATTCCACAACCCAAAACAGTTTCAGACATAAGCAATTTTCCGAAAATCATGAAGACAGTTAACCTCAAAACAGTCCAAACTTGTAGCGGAGGGAAAACAAAAACGGAGTTCATGGATCCAAACGATTCTAGGCAGGATAAAATTAAGAGGAGGGTCCAAAATTTCAAAAATTTAGGAAAACAGTTGCAGCTGCAACAGGTTCTCTGACAACTTCACGCAACTTTGGTTGTCACAATGTATACAAGTAGCATCCATCTGGAGATCAAATAAATCAGACAGTAGCTTCCTTAGCCATACTGCCTCACAACTAGTTGAACAAGCTGCGACATACTCTACTTCAGCTGTACTCAATGCCACACAGGATTGCTTCCTACTAAACCAAGAGATCACACCTGATCCCATACTGAAGCAACATCCTAAAGTGCTCTTCCGATCGATGACACTTCCTGCCGAATCTGAATCAACATAACCCTCCAGGTTAATCTTCTGATTCACCTCATAATTGAGCCCATAATCAATTGTACCCCTTAGGTACCTCAAAATATGCTTTGCAACAATCAAGTGAACATGTCTCAGATCTGTCAGAAACTGGCTCAAGGTGTTCACAACAAAGCAAATATCTGGTCTTGTGTTCGTTAGGTACATCAAGGACCCAATCATCTAACGATACATCATAGCATCAACCGATTCTGATGAAGAATCACTCAATAGCTTCAGGTTCGATGCCATAGGTGTGGTCATGGCCTTGCAGTCCATCCTCCTGAACCTCTTCAGGATCTCTACTGCATACTTCCCTTGTCCGAGGGAGATTCCATCTGCATTCTGCCACAACTCCATGCCTAGAAAATAGTGCATCATACCCAAGTCCTTCATTTCAAACTCGGCAACAAGCTTCCTCTTCGTATCAGCAATCAACCCATCCATACCTGTTACAAACAGATCATCTACATACAGTAGGAGCATTACTGGGTTGCCATATTCAACCTTGTAGTAAAGGTTGGAATCTGCTTACTTTTGGTAAAGCCCAAATTGGATAGAAAGCTGTCAATTCTACCGTACCATGTCCTAGGTGCCTATTTCAAACCCTACATGGCATTCTTCAATCTAAACACATGAGACTCCCTGTCATGTGTCTCAAAACCGAGTGGCTGCTCTACATACACTTCCTCTTCCACTACACCATTCAAGAAAGAAGTCTTGACATCCATTTGGTGTATCTTCCATTTCATTACTGTAGCCAGAGCAAGTACTGATATGATGGAAGTGTATCTAGCTGTAGGTGCAAAGGTTTCTTCATAATCTATTCCTTCTTTCTGTGAGAAACCATTAGTCACAAATCTTGCTTTATATTTCTCTATGTTACCATCTGCAACATACTTGATCTTGTAGATCCATTTGGAAGTTACAACCAACTTCCCTTTTGGCCTTGGGACACCATCCCAAACATCATTCTTCATGATCGATTGATACTCTTCAATCATAGCATCCTTCCATTGTTTTTGTTCTGCCGCTTCTTCATAATTGGAAGGTTCTTTATTGATAAAGTCACATAGTAAAGCTACATACCCGGAGCAGGATCTGGTTCTCTTTCTTTCTCCGTGATTCTCTTCTGGAGCGCCATATCTTTCCTCTTGTGAGGATTCTTCTCTTAAGGTGGATCTACAGGTTCTTGAGGTTCTTCAAATTTTTGATCTTCTTCTTGAGCTTCTTCGTTCATGGTTGTATCATGAATTCTGGGTGCTTCTGCTTCTTCAGGATCTTCAACAGGTCTCCTTCTGGATTTGTTGTAAGCTGAGTCTTCGTCAAATGTTACATCCTTGCTGATGTTGATATTCTTGAATCCTGGGAAGTATATTCTGTAAGCCTTCGAGCTTTCAGAGTATCCCACAAATATACCCTTCTTTCGTGAAGGATCTAACTTTGTCCTCTTTTTCTTTCGAAATGTGTATGTACACTAGACAACCGAATATTCTAAGATGGATGACTTCTGGTTTCTTGTTGGAAAAGACTCCTTCAGGTGTCTTGTTCTCGAGTACTCTATGTGGAGTACGGTTCTATACATACACCACTGTTTTGGAAGCTTCTGCCCATAGATGCATGGGAATATCTTGATCATGAAGCATTGCTCTTGTAACTTCCATGATAGTTCTATTCTTCCTTTCTGCAACCCCATTCTGTTGTGGATTATATGGAGTGGATAACTCCCTCTTAATCCATGATTCTTTGCATAAGTATTTGAATTCATTTGATGTGAATTCTCCGCCATTATTTGATCGAAAGGTCTTGATCTTCTTTTTTGTGTGGTTCTCGATCAAGGCTTTGAATTCCTTGAACTTGCTGAAAACTTCATCTTTGTTGAACACATACCTTATTTTTTGGCAAGCAAAGGTAACTTATAAATAGCTAGAACTAAATTTATTGAACATCTACAAGAATCATGGTATAGATATTACACATATCCTTCATACCTCATTGTATGATGCTATGCATTCTCTTTATACTAAATGTAAAATATCATATTATGAAATTTATGTATTACATTCACATCTCAAATATGCATTTAGTGTTTTTGCAAATGCCAGAACTATCCTTAGCTTGCAGTGTTGAACCTTTGTGCCGTTGATGTTAAAGAGTAAACAAACAAGACTGATGCTAAGCAAACAAGATGGATTTTGTGAAGATTTGAAGGTAGTCTAAAGTGTATGCATGTCTTAGTCATACACAAATCCATTAGGTAATGGTTCTCTCAGTGTAAGTAATGCCAGTTTGAAGAAGTGCATAGAGAAGAAATGTGGAACTTTAGGAAGCGCACGTAAATCCCACCAAGAAATGGGACTCATATGTGCAGATACCACCAAGTCAATGGACATAAGTGCGCAAAAATACCCAAGGTTGAATTATCGAAGGATGCACACTGATGTAAGATGAAATAAGGTGTTTGTTGAAATATTGTAACTTCAAAGGATATTCTAAATGTATTTTACTGATGCACCCCAAGGGAGATGTATTATTCCTCTATCGGGATATTACTATTATATTTGGTCATCATAGAGTCATGAGGTAAATCCTCCATTGTAAGTCGAGTCAATAGTACTCTAATGAATATAATATAATATTGTATTGAGTATTCCTATGTGAATTCGTCCTATTTAGTTAAGTGGGTCTAACTTGTTAGGTTAAAATTCAAGTGACAAAAAGAGTATAAATAGAGAAGCTATGTTCCTCATTTGAACACACGTCACTTGTGTATAACGCATATGATATGTGTGTGTGTGTGTGTGTGTGTGTGTGTGTGTGTTGGGAGAAGGTGCACATGTCTAGGGTCTTGTCTTGTACTTTTGAGACATCTTATACAGAGGAAGTTTTGTTGGGTTTTCTTCCCCATTAGGGTTTCCCATGATAAATATTTGTGTTCTTTTGTGTGGTTGTACTTGTCTATATTTCAATGATCATTTTTCGTATGGTTATTATTTTATAACGCTAAATGTTATCAAATCTTGTATAATGATTAAAAACTTAACTTGGTATCAGAGCTACCCACATATTTTTGCAGTTGAAACACTACTACAACTACAACTACTGAAGATTATGGTTTCATGTTTGAAAACCCTAGAAGACTAAAACTAGTCATGTTGGGAATTTTGCGATATCTCAAGATTGGAGAAGGCTCATGAGCCAAATTTTTTTATAGGAAGAAGATGAAATCATGATGTACCCTTTTTAAAATTTAAACCTCATATTTGTTATAATCTAGGAGATATGATTCCTCCAACTCGGGTTCCAGGCCCTCCCAGAATCCATCCTTAAACACGTGGCCTAGAGAGAATTACTATATCTCGGAATAGGAATGTCCAAATTAAATTTATCAAGATGTTGCATATAGGGCAATAACTGTAGTTTCTATGGTAAAATTTTCATACCCTGAAGGTGAAACAATGACACATGGCAGTCCATACAAGTTTGTTATGCTGAATAGTCCTGAGATAAGCTACCTTGGGAAAATCCGCATCAGTCCCAATTGGTGAAACAAATTATTCTATAACTTGTGGGGTTGGAAAGAAGACAGAATAGGATACCTCGGTACAAAGTTTCATACCAAGAGGAGCAGTAACTTTGGAGATACAACAGAAACAAGATCAAGAAATTTTGCAAAAGAAATTGAAGAAAACTAGGGCATAAGATATTTTGCATTTTTGTTCACAGTTTTGGAAAAATAAGTATGTTGCTTAGCTCGCCTTGAGGAGGTGCATATTTCTATCCAAACATATCTAAAATATACCTAAGTTGAAAAATTAGGGTTTCTCAATCCCTATGTCCACCAAAAGTAGTCTTGAAGAAAATCTCTCAAGCTAGCATCAAGCTGAAGCAATCTCATTGGTAAGTTCTATCCTCTCTATTTCCATTTTAGGTTCTCATTTTTATCATGATGACAAATAGTACCAAGCTTGAGAACAATATTGAAGAATCCAAGAACCTATGAGCATGGAAGTATATAGTGCTTCTCATAGCTAAAGAATCATGACCCGAAGAACTATGTCAAAGAAGAAGTTGCAGATCCAAAAAGAGATGAAGACAAAACACAAGAAGGACTTAGTCAAAGCCAAGAGGATTATTTCCACCTCCATTGAATCTCAAAAGTATCATCCTTGTATACTCCCAAGTATATGTTTGGTCCAATGACCATCTTGTATGAAGGAAAGAATGTCAACGGAAAAAATGGCATTGAGGAACCAGTTGAAGAATGAGAAGATACATAACTCAGAGGCCAAGCAATTCCACTTCATAAGGGTTTCTCAAATCAAAGGACGAATTGAAGAATTCAAATAAAGACATCATTCTCACACCGGTGAAGATTCCTCAAGTGATGAGGAATGTGAATTATACTAGTTCCCATAATCAGTAGAAGGATCCAGGACATGGGGATCAAGATGGAGTCTACCAAACAAACAAAAGATAAGTATTTGAATTGTTATTATTTAGTTGTGTTCAAAGAAATGTATTATGCATAATAGAATGGATGCATTAATGACAGTATACTACTAATATGCATGTTATGGGTAAGTATCCCAATGTGCTATACACCACTCCATTGCTACTTATCTAGAATGAAACCTCTTTGTTGACATATTGGGATTAGTGCACAATCTCAATGGTGTTATGGTAGAGATGGAAGGCATCTAGAAAGCTTCCGTGTATGGATGAATGTTGTATTGGCTAATATAGTTGCATGATTATATCGTTATACATAAGAATTTTTCATTATGCATATGTCTTATGAAATGTTTCTAACCATGCAACTAGTGTATGTGACTTGTAGGAAAGGTTGTGTAAGACTTCCTACAAGAAAAGGAGGATAAGACTTGTTTCGAAGAACAAGTGATGACAGTTCAAGATTCACTGCAATAAACATACATGAAGATGAACCTGAAGCACCTAGTGTCAGAGACGCCATGACGGAATAAAGAGCTTCAGAAGAATACAAGAGAACAGTAGATCCACCTCGAAAGATGAAGACCACCTTGGGCATGAGAGAATTCAAGATGAAGAAAAGTATGACAAGAATTCCAACTAAAGTAAGAGGCCTCAGATACACTCTAGTTATGTGGCACAGTTGAGTGACATCATTTATGCGGACCGTTCCATCTATGGAAGAAGTTATGATCAAAGAGTACCAGGTGATCATGGGGAATGATGTCTAGAATATGGTTTCGAGACCTGAAGGGAACCACATAGTATCTTCCATGTGGATCTACAAGATCAAGTGTACAAAGCGAGGTCTGTGGTTTGTCTCAAAAAGAGGGAGTAGATCATGGCATGACATACTCCATTGACCAGACACACTTGTCTAGTGAAGCAGAAGTATATATCGAGCAAAGAACCACATGTGAATAAAATAATTTGTATGAGCTCAGAAGGCACCCATAAATAAGACATCCAATTACATAAGGATATTGAAGATCACTTACAGTTATGAATATCTTAACCTTTGCTACAAGGTTGTAGATGGAAACCTATAGAAGACAACAAGCTCGCAGATGGGTGCAAGAGGAACTTTTCAACAAAGTTCAAGATAAAGGATCTTGGTATCTAGTAACTTGAGATGGATACATATAATATCGGTAGAAGAAGATGCTAGATGTCATTCCAGTACAGAAATTTTCTATACATACAATACAAAATGTAGAGGGAAGATGAAGCTCTGCTTCAGTGGGAGTGGCTGCAGAATAACTTTGAGTTCGACATGGTACGATAGGATGGACAACTTCTTGATGAACTAAGCCTTTACCAAGAGTAAATTGGGTTCCATCCTTCAAGGTTGAATGTGAAAGAATAGGATATGTCAATTACATAACATGATGAACTCATTGTATATGCAAAGAGGAAGTACTGAGACCAAAAAGTGCACCTTAGGATGTTTGGGATCGGGTATGATCTCATGAAGAGGCTGAGTACATTAAATCATGTTCAGCCTATAGTGAAGCAATGCGGCTTCATAAAGTATGTTGTGGAAAAATCAATAAGATTTGATATGTTGGATTGTAAAGTCATGGCCACACCCATGGATACCAACCTAAAGATATTATCTGATGAATGATCAAAGATAGTGGATGTGATTCAGTACAGATAGATTATTAGGTCACTAATGTATCTGACGAATACAAGGCCAAATATATGCTTTGTTGTGAACACCTTGAGTCAGTATCTAGTTAAACCTAGACAGGTTCACCTGATAGATGAAAAGCATGTGATAACGGTACCTAAAAGGTACAAAAGACTTTGGACTATACTATGATAGAGATCATGACTAGAAATTGTATGGATATACAAATTCATATTGGGAAGGTAGTGTCGCAGACATAAAGGGCACCTCATGTGGATGTTACTATCTGGGATCCGCCATGATCTCATAGTTTAGTCAGAAACAATCCAGTGTTGCTCTTAGCACGGCTGAAGCAGAGTACATAGCAACTTGCTTCGCTATTTGAGAATCCATATGGATTTAGAAATTGATGACAAGTCTATTTGATCTAGAGTTGGATACCACAATGATTCTATGTGACAACCAAAGTTACAGAAAGATGACAGAGAATCATGTGTTCCATGATAAATCAAAGCACATAGAAATCCGATATTTTACATAAGGGATATGGTATAGAAGGGAGCTATAAAACTCTAGTATGTGAGTACCGATGAGCAAGTTGCTGATGTGTTGACCAAGCTTCCGTAACAAGCTTGGTGTAGCTCAAAAAAACTTTCATCACAATGAGGAACAGTGATGATGATATTGACTTTCCTTGCAAGGAGAAACATTGATGATGATATGGCCTTTCCTCGCAAGGAGGAACAATGATGGTGATACAAAATTTCCTCGCAAGGAGGAACGGTGATGATGATACAGACTTTCCTCTCAAGGAGGAATAGTGATGATGATACAAAATTTTCTCACAAGGAGGAACAGTGACAATGACATAGAATTTCCTCACAAGGAGGAACGATGATGATATGGACCCTTCTCAAAAAGGAGAAATAGGTCAAAGATATAGACTCTCTTTGGAAAGGAAGAACAAGTCAAAGATATGGACTCTCTTCGGAAAGGAGGAACATGTCGATGATATGGACTCTCCACAGAAAGTAAGAACAATTCGAAGATATGAACCCTCCTTGGATAATGGGGGAGCAGTTTGATGATATAAATCCTCCCTGGAAAGGGGGAGTGATGATGAGATTGTCATTGATGACAGTGATGCTCCAGTATGAAAGAGGCTAATTGTTCCACTAGATGCTGACAAGGTCCGACATTCACTTGTGGACGATAGTATCTTCTCTTGAGTGTGGTCTTGTGGGAAAATAACACTCTGCTCCTGAGAGTGGTCCTTAGTAGTTGAGGATGGTCCTGCAGACATTACTCTCGCATGGAGAGTGTACCTACATTCATATGTAGATGTCGTAGAATAACACTCACTTGTAAGTGGTCCTAGCCTTAATGCTAAGGATGCTCTAGGATGAGTCCTCACGAATGCTAGATCTATAGTAGAATATTTTACTCTCGCATGGACAGTGTCCCGTAGAATTACACTCGCTTGCGAGTGGTCCTAGACTTAACGCTAAGGATGCTCTACGATGAGTCCTCACGAAGACTAGATCTGTAGTTGAAAATGTTGCTCTCACATGGAGAGTGTACCTATATTTATATGTAGATTCCATAGAATAACACTCACTTGGAAGTGGTCCTATATTTAGTGCTAAGGATGCCCTATGATGTGTCCTTGCAGAAGCCGTAGTATAACACTCGCATGGATTTGTCCTAGCTATAGTATTGAGGATTCCCTACAATGAGTCCTTACGGTCGCTAGATCTGCAGTGACAGATGTTACTCTCACATGGAGAGTGTACAGTAGAATAACAATTTCTTGCGAGTGGTTAGTATATTTAGTGCTGGGGATGCTCTACAATGAGTCCTCACAGACGCCATAGAATAACACTCTCTTGTGAGTGGTCCTAGATTTAGTTTTGATAATTCTCTATGATGAGTCCTTAGAGACGAAAGATCATGCATTCACATGCGGACGAGATCAACATTCAATTGTAGATGATTCAGGTGGTCTATGATATGGAACCTCCTTGTTAAGGGGGAGTAGGCTTATGGAGGATTGCAACATTATTGGACCCATGTCCTAAAGTGATAGGGATTGATCATCCTAGAAAGAGATCATGTGCATTGCAAGCAATGTTATGGAAAAGGATTAAGAAGATAGAAGTGATGTGGCAAAGGATCAAGAAGACCAAAGTGTTGTGGCAAAGGATTGAGAATATCGAAGTTCTGTGGCAAAGGATCGAGAAGATTGAAGTGTTGCTGCAAAGGATTCAGAAGATCGAAGTGCTGCTGCAAAGGATCGAGATCGAAGTGTTGTTGCAAAGGATCAAGAATATAGAAGTGTCACCACAAAGGATCAAGTGATCGTTTGCTGTAGAAGATAAAGACTCGGTGTTGTAGAAGACAATGTTCCAATACTAGAGACATTGAATAGTATTTGTTCCAGTTACTAATTGTGAAAACTTCATATGATGTATAGATGTATCACCTTTATAATGTGCAGATGCTCTCTCTCTCATTACTCTTATAGTTGATGATGATGTTGTCAGTAGAATACCCTTCTCATTAAGGGGGAGTGTTGAAATATTATAACTTCAAAGGATATTCTAAATGTATTTTACCGATGTACCCCAAGGTAGATATATTATTCCTTCGTCGGGATGTTACTATTGTATTTGGTCATCATAGAGTCATGAGGTAAATCCTCCATTGTAATTTGGGTCAATATTACCCTAATGAATATAATATAATATTGTATTGAGTCTTCCTAAGTGAAGTCTCCCAGTCAGTTAAGTGGGGCCGACTTGTTAGGTTTAAAGTCAAGTGACAAAAGAGTATAAATAGAGGATTTGTGTTCCTCATTTGAACACACACTCACTTATGTATAGTGCATAGGATATATATATATATATATATATATATCTTTTGGGAGAAGGTGCACCTGTCTGGGGTCTTATACTGTACTTTTGATACATCTTATACAACGAAAGTTTTGATGGGTTTTCTTCCCCATGAGATTTTCTCAGGATAAATCTTTGTGTTATTTTGTGTGGTTGTACTTGTCTATATTTCAGTGATCCTTTTGCATATGGTTATGATGTTATAATGCTAAATTTTATGAGATCTTGTATAACCATTAAAAACTTAACAGTGGTAATCTTGACCAAGAAGTAAAAGAGTTGGGGCATCATCGTGTCAAAGGAATCCCAACTTGTGGAAACATCTCTTGAGCAGGAAAAATATAAATAAGAAAGAGATGGAAGTATTGAAGTAATCTTGAAGATGAAGTTTATATTGTATTCTGATTCAGAAAGCTTCTAATTTTGTGGTATGAATGGCCCACTTATCTAGAAGAGTTTTATACAACAAAAGAGCCAGATTGCACAAAATCAAAGAATATGAATAACATACTATGTACAAAGTAGAAGGATTCCATATATCGTGATGTGTGAAGAAATTAAACAGCGAATGATGCATATCACACAAGTGTTGATGAAAAAGACATAGATCATAAATTGGAAAAGTGATAGAGTGTTGTGGAGTGTAGAAACACAAATCACAAATTGTAGAAGTACTAAGGTGTTGATGCTGCAACAAACTTTGTCACAAATCACAAATCGTTGAGACACATATTATATAAGGCGAAGACATAGATCAAACAAGACATGTATCAGAGCAGACACAAATCAGAATAGATGCAAATTGCATATAAGACAGATGCAAATCAAAGAAATCACAAATAAGAGATGAATCATATTAAATAGAAAAAAATCACAGATAAGAAAGACATAGATGTTAATGCTTGATACAAACATATTCATTTTAGGGAGGTGGGTAGGAGAAAGGAAAGGGATTTGTAGCTTCCTTCCAATTGGTGTTGGATAATACAATAGGGAGTCATAGCTTCCTTCCAGTTGGTGCTGGAGGATACAATAGGGATCCAGTGCTTCCTTCCAGTTGGTGCTGGAGAATACAATTGGGAGTTGGTGCTTCCATTCAATTAGAGTTGACTAACACAAAGAGGAGATTACATTCTTCAATCAAGTTGGTTCCTGAACATTGCGAGTGGGTTCTTGCGAAAAAATGATAGATATCCATTCAGGTC
>LPNX010974218.1:1137-58637 GCA_001517045.1 Pseudotsuga menziesii
TCCTGGGAAAACCCTAAAGGGAAAAACCCAGCAAAAGATTCCTCAATATAGATGCCCCAAAAGATAAAAGATAAAACCAACAAGGAGATCAAAGGCTGATCCTCCTCCTTCTCCAGCTACTTCTCTTCTCCAATAATGCGCTACACAAGTGAGAGTGTGTGTGTCTCAAATGAGGAGCACCACACCTCTATTTATACTCATCCGTTCACTTGAATTAACTCATCCAACATGTAGGCTCGAGTTACACATGTAGGCTCAAGTAACCACACTGGGGTGCTAATGACCCACCTTTACAAATAGAGGGGACAACCTCATGACTCTTATTAGTTCCTCCGATTAGAAGCATCGGGGTACAAGATAATACAAGTGGTTCTCCTGGTAGGACCATCGGGGACCACAAAAGATACACATAGAATATTCTTTGAAGTTACAATATTTCAACAGTAGTCAAACTAGATCCACATCTCATCCAATCCTTGCTACCTGAAAGCTAAACACACAATCCTACATGAAACCTCATGAGATCTGGATATATATATGAAAAAGAGACAAAATTTACATGAAAATAAACTTATTAAACATGTATAATCTAAATCTTCAAAAATATATGCTATGAGATATAGAAAAAACAAGTAACCTTACTTGCTCAACTATACTCCTATTGATTCAGCTGAATCGTTCAAGCCAGACAGGGTTTAGATGCAGAAATTGAGAGAAAAGCTGGCAACATCAATAGCTGTAAGACAATGCTTAATCCACACCCATGAGAGCATTACACCATTTGGCCTCCAAATCTTCTTTATTCCAACAATCAAAAGATTACAACAGTATTACAATAGCAAGCCCTTCAATCCAACTCTAACTAGCTTGGAAGAGGCAGCTTGAGCTTTATTTATACCAAAAAAAGGAGATCCATCCCAAGGGACGCAAATCCCAAGGAGATAGACCACTGTAGCTGAAGGAGAGTCCATAAATTCCTGTTCTATGTCTAACTGAGCCAGATTTGAGTCTCACTGAGTGCAACTGTCAATCAGAGAGCTGATTTGACTGACACCTCAACATGTCAACTGAAGCATCCACCAAAACTCATCTAGATGAGCCCAAACGTGTTGAGGAGAGAGGGAGGGTGAAATTCCCCATAAAGGATGCTAAAGATCAACTCTGGATCTGTCCAGATCACCTCCTTCAGTCAAGGATTTGTCAGATCTAGTCAATCTGGTTAAAATCTGATTGATTTCAATCAAATCGGTTGATAATCCATTGATCTAGGATTTTGGATTTGCTCCATTATTCATCAATTTATTAATTAAAATAATTAATAATTGATTTTTTTGGGCTTTCTGACCTGAGTGATGGAAAGTCACTCAAAACTAGGAAATAGTGGGTCCATGGGTTTACATGGTGCTCTTAGCTTGAAAATGAGCACCTACATGACTGAAACTGATTATTTGGCCTACTTTTATTACAAAATCAAATTTTCCAATTAAACTATTAAAAAATAGCCTAAGTTTTGGAAAAAATAAATTTTAATAAAAAACACTAAAAAAATTAAAAAATAAAAAAGTTGAAAAAACCTAGTGGGACTTAGACATGTTCATATGACTCGACCATGATGCCTAGCATGTTTATACATTGACACATAGACTCTAATAACCTCAATAGACCTAAATTCCAAGCCGACCACCCCAACTTTGGAGGTATGGAGTGAAAAACTTAGAAATTATCAGTCATTTATTCAACAACCAATAATAACCAAGGGAAAAAACACCCTGGGCTGATCAGATTGACAAATAAAGTCTAAGAGACCGAGTCTTTTACAGAAACTATCATGCTAGAACATTTATTACAATTCCCCCAAGGGGGTATGAACATGTGATATAGTACAACAAGCAATTCTGAAGGTCTTCTGAAGTTCGAACAAAAAATCTTTGTCCGGTTCACCAGGCTCACTTGATAAAAAACCACTAAGTACAACTTAGGTGGTAACAAGATTTAAATGAAGCATATGATAGGATTTTAATTATCTAGTATAGCAATAGCACTAGAAAGTGGATTACTTTCTATGGAAGTAAAACTTGGCTACAAAATTATATTCTTATAAAACATGAAGTAATCAGTCAAATTACTAATTAGTGATAAAAATTTAACAACCAAAATTTCATATATTGTGATTAATTATAGTATTTTTGTTATGCTGTTGAATCTATTTATAAATTATAACGCTAAGGATTCACTTAGGACCACTTAGAAGTTCGAACATTAAAAGGGTTGAAATAATCAATATAGATCCATCTTACCTCCAAATATACTATGCCTTAGAGGGGATCAAAAAACTTGTGCAAACCTCAATGTTTTCATAGAATCAATACATAGCATTGATACATCCGGAGACTACAAGGACTGGTTGCTCAACACAATTATACTTGATGAAAACAAGAAAGTCAAAAATAGGTATTTACATATAACCTATGCCTATGCTCTTGTGGGGTGATAAAAACATGTGTGTTTGTATGCTCAATAATGAGTTTTCTAAATCTGTTCATGTGGTTAATATTTCCCTTTCTGATTTGATGTGGCAGGAGTCCATGTCAGTTCGCTGGAGTAGTCTGCCTAGAAAAGCAACTAAACTCTATTTTGCTCTAAGAAGTGCGTGCCTCACTCAGTTTTGTTTTGTATTTCCTTTATATAGGCATTGTATTTGCTCAAATTTTGATTCATTATTTAATATTTATGTATCTCTTGCTGATTGATGTTTGCTGCTTTAAAATATTAGACTCGTGGAGTTCTCACCTTACACGCTGAAGACTATACTTGTATGCATTTTGTTGTAACTGAAAAAAGTGTAATGGATTTGGATAGGATATGTTTTAACCTGCATTGTATATGGCCTGACATACTCTAGATGTTACAAATATAGCAAGGGTGACATAATATTTAACCCACCACCCTTAGATCACAACTGAAATGTGTCAAGACATTGACACAATACCATGCTATCTCTCATGTTGAGGACTGATTGCATACGTTTACAGCCTGATCACCTCCACAACAAAAGTGTAATGGAGCACTTAGTAGTAGATGAATCTACTCTTCAAACCAACCATATGAAAACTGTAGGAAAAATGCTCTAGAATATTTGGGATAACATTCAATCCAACAAAATGGGTTAGAGTCAATATCATCATCAATCATGAAGTTGTGCTTATTCTTGTTTACACTTGGGTTACAGTTGTAAGAGGAGCACTAGTTTCTCTCTCTCTCTCTCTCTCTCTCTCTCTCTCATTCAATCTTATTTTTACTTTATATCTCTTTGTGTTAAGGTGTTAGGATCTCTTGGAGCATTCTTGAAGACTATGGATAGGGTTTGATTCCTAAGGAGGCACTAGAATTAGGGTTTGGTGACAAACCCTAAATTGTACTTTTTGAGAAGGAAGAGAAGAGATGCCTCACATTAAAACTAAGGAGAACTTACTAGTGATGATTCTAGCTTGCTCAAGCTAGGGTTTTTCTAGTTTTCCATAGCTAGGGTTTTGGAGAGTTGGAGGGTTGTACCAGCACATTATAAGCTGAGAGTAAGTAAACTTCATTTCTTATCTATATATATGAAGTTTAGCTGTCCAAAATTGTCTTATTGCAGATTTGATTTTTAACTATCATTGTTTTCAAGGTTTGGTAATTTCCACATTTATATGATTTGCTGATTTGACATTAAGTTAAGGATGAAAATGTTAAAGGATTGAAAATTTATATTGAAGATAATATGACATATTTACTGTTGTAAATCTACATTACTTCCAGTGATTTCAGATCTGGTTTATGCATGAGAAGATTTCCGTAAAGGTCTAAAAATTCTTGGCATATATTTGGTATCTTCTGTCTTGTATTACCTAGTGTTTTGGGGTTGATGTGAAGTGAATGTGATCCTTTTTTTTCTGCTATAATTGATATTTCAGTTCATCCATAAGGCTAATAATTCATAGGTATTAAATTTGTGGAACCTCTAAAGAGGTGAAATTTCTTAATTTGCAAAAGAAACCTCAGTTCATGAAATTTCTACATAAAGTGGGAATCTACTTTCATATCCTCTTGTGACACCATTTTAGGTGCAATATCTTGTAGATATTTTCTCGAAATAGCATCCGGAATACCTCAATTGTGCCATATTTCATGTTTATACCTTGAATGTGTAGTGGTTCCCAAATTCCTTTGAGGCCCACTGATTGGTTGTGGGGGCATGGGTTCTCATTCGTACTATAATCCTTAGAAGGAGGAGAAGTGAATTATTGGGGTAAGCCAAGATGAACCACTATTTTCTCAAGAAGCTACTAAAGAGGACTTACCTTCTCACAAGTTCCAAGTGTTGTCATTGAAGTATACCCATAGACACGTTGACCTACTTCTCCTAATCACAAAGCTCTAGAATATATTTTGCAGAGTTGTTCGAACAAGAATCTTTAGCCTTGTTCTCTAGCTTGAGTTGACTAGAAATATCGTCCTTCAAATGGTTCCATTGTAGTGTCCAATTTAGGACACTACACTAAGCTTCGATCTCATTGTGCCTTGGACCATGTTGATCTCCTTCAATTCATGGAGAATATAGCATCCTTTCCTACATTGAAGATGGATCATTAGGTTCAAAATTTCAAAGCAAAATGTGGTGCACTAATGTCTTTCCTAAAGTGCACCCAAGCATTACCTACCACACAAAACCCACAGATCAATGCACCAACAATTGAAGCACTGGTAATGCCGGCTTCACTCCCAGCATCACACACCCACTGTGCACAGGGGTTCTCCTAGATGGAGGCACATGCATAGAGTTCCACATCATAGAGGAATACACTTGAAGAGTTGCTTTTAAATTAGTTACCACAGTGCTTTCTCTTCTCCTACCCCTATCTTAATAGTAAGGGGATATAGAAATGGAGTATGTGTGAGAGCAACAACCACAACAAAAAACCTTTTAACTCCCTTGTACTACTGAAGTAGAGTAATTAGTTGTATTTGGGGGTGGCATATGCAAAATATTTCCTACGGTTGGGTGGAATATTGCTTGAAGGAAGCTAGTTTCTTGGACCAATTTTTGTCAAAAGATAAGTGCCTTATCATTGTTTATAAATATGAAAAGAATGTTCTCTCTGTTATGGAAATCTTCTTATTTGCATGCTGCATATGAGTATGTTGGTTATTGGGCAAAATTCTGGGTAATACTTGGTATCTAGCCTTGAGCTTTGTCGAAGGGGATGGGTAATAACTTGCCCCAATTCCAAAGCGTGGAGAATAAACTCTCACATACCCCCCAGTCGATTGTATTCATACAGTGAATTACCTCCCATAGTATATCTACGAGCATGCGTTAATGATAGAGAGGTCATTGCATTAATTCATGATCCTATTTGATTAGCCTTGAGTGCCATGTGTTATATTGAAGAGTGTTCTCCATTAATAAATAGTAATATCTATTAAAAAATTCCACAACCAATATGACAAATAAAGTGATATCATGAATGCTGGTTACAACTATAAATTGAGAATTAACTATAAAAGGTAAAAATATTCCTCCTACTTATGTATTAAGATTTTGTCAATTGGAACTTCACTTACAGTTTTAATTTTTCAAGCGAGAATTAGTTGAAATGCTTGAAATATTAGCTTTACTAGAAACTGTTTTTAACTAGAACAACAGCTATTTCTTAATCAGCATAATAGTTATTTCTCAATCAACAAAGTAAATAACTGCCACATATGTCAACAGGGTTCTCTAGGTCAGTGAAAGAAGGACAATGTTATTTCCCCACCCAGGTTCAAGCCTTCCCAGCAACACGATGCCCCTCGAAGCATAAACGTAAGGATCAAAAACTGTATCATCAAAAGCTTACAATAGGAAATTACAAGTTGTAACGTAGAGTAGGAAATGATCTAAGGTGTCATTCGCTACAGTGAAAATAATGATTTTGAAAATCTTGTAAGACTAATATTATCACTAAATGCAAGTGCTTACAATAGGAAATTACAATTTGTAAAGTAAAACAAGCAATAAATCAAAGTGTCATTCACTACATTAATGATTTTGAAAATCTTAAAGGGACTAAGACCAATATTGTCACTAAATTCAAGAGAACTGTAGTCTCCCAGGACAAGAAAAGAGGTTCGCCGATCCTATCTAGAAGGAAATGTAAACACGGGGATTTAGAACATATACCAAAGTTCTAATTTCTAAATACAGGGATATGAAGCTTGCAAACGGATAAATTTAAGTACCAAATTGAACAACAATGCGTTGCTTACCAAACTTGTGATATCATAGACAATTATAGCTGATGTCGCACCATTGTAGTACATGGGAGCCAAGCTATGATATCTTTCCTACCCTGTAGTGTCCCATATCTCAAACTTTATTGTAGTCTCATTCAAAGCTAGAGTCTAAGAGAAGAATGTTGCTCCTATGGTCGATTCCTGAAACAACACCATGCCTATATAAGATTTGAAATAATTTTTATAACAGTTGAAATTTTTTTATTGTACAGTCAACAAGTGCATATTATGTATGCGATACCTGATAAACAAAAAATTGGCCTCTAACAAACCGCAAAACCATACTAGATTTTCTATCTCCCATGTTACCAAGAAGCACCTGCCAAATTAAATGATTTGGTTAATTAGTTTATCTCATAAAATAGAATAATGCAGTCCTATATCCAAACTTCAAAGTTAATTGCATCGTCGTGCACACCCACGCATGTTGTTGGATTCATGCATGTACAAAACAAATATGATGGGGGATAAACCCTTCACAAATTGATAGCATTGGACATATTTTTTAACCCTGAGACCCCAAAACCATTTTTAGTATTTTAGTCCTGTGCACTTCCCTCAAAATTTGGGCTAAGACAATACAAACAACACCAAATTCCTGTCATAGCATAAAAAGGATGGCCTTTCATTATGTAAATCATGATATTTTGGCATAAATGGAAGATCAACCTATTTCTTTGTTACCTCAAGCTGGAAAACAGATACGAGATCCAAAAAACATACAGGATTCAGAAATGCTACTTTAAAGTTTCAACATTTCAGGAAGCAGGAAGATTATGTCTATATATAAATATCTTAGTAGGAAGGAAATTGTTTTATATACATAGTGTACATATAGATGTATGGGTAGGAATTCTCAGACTTCACTTTTTAACTCTTCACTGTTATTTTTAATAATCATTTCTTTTATTTTTGAGGGGTGGCAGGAGCAGGGAGGGGGGTGGAGTTCTTCTTGGATCCAATGGAATAATGGAAGCAAGTTATTCTTTGGGTCTAGGAATAGCAACGACCAATCAAACTGAGCTATACACCCTTCTCTATGGCTCAATTATTCTTCAGTTGCCCAACGTTAGCCAGGTTTTGATCATAGGTGACTCCTTCCTCATTCTGAGGCAAGTAAGATCCAAAAAGATTAAAGAAGGAACTCTGCATTTTAGAACTTTCCAACAACTCTTTGCAAATCTTGATTCTCTGGACGAGTACAAGGTCTTCATCCAACAATAGGTAAGAAAATGAGTACAAGGTCTTCATCCAACAATAGGTAAGCAAATGAGGCTGTTTATAAATTTATCCAGATAAAGGGATTCTGGTAAAAAATGAGAGCCCTTAGAAGAGATTCTGGCTCCCCTGATGTTGTTATGGTATAGTTTTCATGTATTCAACCATTCTTGTCAATTTACCCAAGTTCAATTCATCAAATCAAATCATTATTGAGACAAAGCACATTTGGCACATAATGTGCAGTGGAGGACATGCAAGTCATGTCAAATATATGTGGAACGAGGGAGTATTAACACTCCCTCTTGCAATAGTTTTCCAATCTTGGAGTGTGCTCATACAAAGCATTTAATCTTCTCAAACTTTGCATGTGGTATAGTTTGGTATAGGGGAGGGATGACTTGTCTTATTTTTCAATGTGCTGGTTCAGCTTGCACCTTAAAGGAAATTCCTGCGTATGATCCATCCTCTGCTTTCCTAGGTGGCAAACAACATTCGCACAACAGAGGGATGTGTTGGTTATTTCGATTTCATTCACCCTAGTAGTTTCAATTCCAAGATTTAGAATCCTGGGGCAAGACATTTCTATTTGATTCCTCTATGCCTAGGTATAGTCATGGTTGTGGCTTCTTTCTGTTTATGAAGGAGACCAAGCCCAAAATATCGTGCCTTGGTTCTCTATGGATTCTTTTCATTGCATTATTGTCATGTCTCTATTGATAGTATCAAATCTATTTTGAAAACATGGCATGAACCTTCATTTGAGAACCACTATAATATTCCTGATAAAAATTGGTCTGATATTTTTTTGTTTTGTATGATGTCTTAGTTGCTTGATTGTGATTCATTGAATAAACTCCCTACTTTTGTCCTAAATTCTGAATTTGCACTTTGTTGTTATTGATTATGTCCTGGTTCTTATTGGAGAAACAACTTCTTCCTCCTATTTCAAATACAGACCATTAAATATCATCACTGCTGAGAGTGAGATCTGACTTTCTCTGCTGAGTATGTTTAGTTGTGTGGTGTACACTATGGATACTTTTGTATAGTTAACAACAATGAGGAACACACTAATATTTGCATGCAATTCATAAATTACTTTGAATGTGTATAGATCATTTCTTATTCTAGAATATCATAAATATAGATCTGGAATTTATTTAAAGTAATGACAATCTACATGCTTGGAAATTCGGAAATAGCAGATCCGTTTATCAGATGACCAATCTGGAATATTCAATTAGCTGCCATAGCAAGGGATTCATGGAAATGACGTCTTCAGGTGTGCAATAATACAAAACATAGGTGCCTTTTCTCTGATGATAAGATGATGCAAATCTTCTCCAAATAGAGTATGGAGAAAGTTTAAGTCTCACCAAAGTAACATGGGAGATGCGCCATGGCATTCAAAGTTTGTCAATCTTAAAAAAACCCAATAAAATATTATTTAATCAGTAACTATTCCAATTTAGGTTAAATCAAATCAAATCCACATGATAAAGTGTTAATAGGCCAAAGCTCATCTGGGCATTGATTAGTAAAAGTGATCTGCATGTCTGTTATGCATAGTGTGATTTAAACTGTTACATTTTGAAGCAAAGTCTTCATTGTATGGTAGAATAAATGGGTTTCTTTGAAGAGTCACTGATAAAAACTCAGTTCTCCACTGCAAGCACAGGGAATAACAATCATCTCAATTGTGAATTTACCACAATTATATCAAGGGATGTGACAAGAGGAATCTCCTCTATGCCCTCCAGATAAGTTGATCTCCATGTCTGTATTTTATAAAAAAGAGTGCTATCATTTACCAACCAAATCATCAATCATCTCAGTTCATACACCTGGAAAATCTGATAATTGTTCTTTTACTGTCCAGTTTATGCCTCCTCCCAAACAAAGAGTATTTGTCATATACCAAATGGCAGTGATAGAAAAAGAAAAATATATATTTGGGACTGGTATACATATGTACATACATACTTGATCATGTGACAATGAAACCTGATGTACTAAAATAAGCAAGTCGTTGACTTCAAATAAAATCATCAAGACAACTTTTATTTAAGAGTTCAAAAAGAAAATAAGATTGTATTCTATACATGACATGTACATATAGGGTATAAAATAGTGTTACCAGGATTGCTAGTGCATGAGTTTGAATCTGCTCAACCTTCAAAAGAGCAGTTTCGACATTCAATTAGTTCAAAATCCAACTGACCTATAAAATACAAGAAACCCTCCCAAAATGGCATATTTTCCCGTGTTTTGTTTCTGCTCTTCTCTCTCTTTTAGAAAATGCGACCACAGTTGACTGAGAGAACATCATATCGAAGCAACTAAGGTATCTACACACTAAACTATGGCATCATAAGATTCATAACAGAGGCAACTTTCTAGTAGTCCTACCAATTCATCTTCGTAATCAACATCTGTGAATTGCTCAAGCATATTCTTACTTTCATAAAGAACTTCATTCTTCCTGGAACATTCTACTTCATCTTCAATCTCTTGCATTGCATGCCTAGCTATTTGTTTTTCATGCCTAACTATTTTTTTACATGCCTAGCTACTTTCCTTTTGGACACCTACATAGCAATCCTTTGTCTCTTTAATTGTAGTTACAAACTCTTTAATCATCACCAACAATACTTCACATTGTTCTTCATCCTCTAATAACAAATACTATATGCGCTTGCCATCCTTCATGATACTATGTATGTTCTTCCTTCCATCTTGCATCAAACACCAATCAAACTACCACAGTCTTCACAACAAAAAGTTGTAAGCATACATGAGAATGACAACACACGATATTTCATCCTTATGTTCACTTATATGGAAAAAGGCATCACATTGATTTGTCATCGTCACCTCATAACCTTGCTTGATTCAACATGGACAAATAAACTGCAAATTAATAAGCGAAAATGTATGCTTCCTCTGTTGATCAAGGTGATTAACTATCAATGGGGTTGTTCAAATGTGAAAATAGTGCCATGTCAAGCCACCCACCAAGCTTGAATTCCCTCATAGGAATGAATAAGTGGTTAGCAGTAGGCGCAAGTCATAGGTGATTTTGACAGAAGGGCACGCCTTTAGATAGCAGCTTTTCCCAAGGAAAGTGACTGTGTTCATTGATTTTCCCCTTGAGGACCATTTTCCATGCATGCAGTCACCTGTGATACCTGAAGTCTTCAGGGAAATTGTAATGATTCTCTTTTAGTTTAAAGAAAGTACTTTCAAAAAATCAAAAACATCAATTTAATTGGCAACCGTTTCAAAGCATAAAATTCTACCTAAAGACTGGGAGACCATATGAGTTGAACCAGTGGCTCTAAGGGATGTAACTAACACCCTTATATAGACAATGCTCAGATGTTCATGATGCATGCAATAAGTCTAGATAAAGTAATCGCATGCTACAAAAGAAAATACTTGCTTGCCGCTCTGGAAATCCACCCTGAGCTCCAAAACCTCTAACATTAGAAACAGTTACGCCATGAATCCCCATTTTCAATAGACCATGCAATCTCCATTCCATAAGTTTAAGAAACCTTTCATGTGCAAGTTTGCAAATGGTACACATCAATAGTCATTTGCAATAATACAAAACATAGTTGCCTTTTCTCTGTTGATAAGATGATGCAAATATTTCCCAAATAGAGTATGGAGAAATTTTAAGTCTCACCAAAGTAACATGGGAGATGCGCCATGTCCTTCAAAGTTTGTCAATGTTAAAAACACCCAATAAAACATTACTTAATCAGTAACTATTTCAATTTAGGTTAAATCAATTTGAATCCACATGATGGAGTGTTAATAGTACGTGAGAAGTGAAAGTTTGTGCTATGAGTAATTGATCTAAGAATAATAATGCATACAGGTACCTCAAAATTTCTTCTACTTTGTAAAAATTGGATTCTGGGACATAATCTGCCAAGCCCATTTAAAAGAAGAATGTATCACATCCCAAAATATCCATTGAAATTAATTTTAGGTGAATCAAAATTAATATTGCAGAGTACATTGATAAGTGTTGGTACCATTAGGTTCCTGGGCCGATGCCTTTATTTGTTGCTTCTTCATATTTCCATCCAGAACTCAAGAACAGGTTCTGTCATCTAGGTAAAATTACAGCTGTAACAAATTATAAACAACTAGTTTTCTTTCAGAATAAAATCATAGTTTTATTATTACTACTTACAGATTATTTTATATACATTCTGTAATATAACATCTGGGCAGTAATAACTGTAGAAGCAAAAACATTTCTATTAATTTTGTTACTTCATACTTTAGCTAGTAATTTCTTTACTCAGTTTCAAATAATATAATAACTTTTCTGGAATAGAAATTATACAGAAAATTCGTTTTTCCATATGAATTTGGTTTTGTTAGTAAAAGAAAATACAGCTTCTTTCTTTGTTCTAAATTCTAACATGATGACTTATGTCTAACCCTAACTATACCTCTTATACAGAATGTTATTGCTCTAACAGTAAATAAAAGTATGCATTCTTTTAAACAAACTAACAATTTATCTTATAATTGCATCCTACAATCTTAATTCGTAATTTCACCCCTGTGCTGGAGTACGGTTTGGTCACTCCAGATGAGGAAAAACACAGGTGGGGTTTTATTTCTGATCAAACAATTCTAATTAATAAATAATTGAGAACACTTCCATGACTAAAATCTCTAAGTTCTTATATTATAAACTGCAACATAACATTCATTTATACACAGATATTAAAAATAAAGACTGTTAGATGACAGAACCTGTTCTTGAGTTTGGACAACAACAGCAATGGGAGGCCGTTCCTCCCTACCAACTCCTGGAGAGCGCTCAAACAACGACTCTGCAGGACACTTGAGCTTGCTCTGGTCTCCCTGGCTGGAACTAGGTGCAGCAGTAGTCAAATACCAGTCTTCAGACTCAGTATCAAATCCTGAACTTAACAGTAAGTTCTCCCAGCTTACAAGCTATAACAGACCAAGTTACTACAGAATTTCCTCTCAGAACACCTTCCTTACTATTTTCCCTTTTTCCCCAATGAATTCCCTGAATAAAATTCCTCCTGAATGATTCTTCTCTGGAAAATATCTGAGCCCTCAGCTCTATTCATTGGGTACTTTCAAAAGATTGCCTAGGTCTTTTTGGGTTAGTTGTCATTTATTGAGCCACCTACTCTGATCCCACTTTATTGGGGGATCATGACCCCAAATATAGGGAAGTTGCCACCTGCAACATAGGAAGTGTTTGAGGATGCTGCCACTTGTATTTTTCCCTCCACCTAGTTCCATCCACCAGTTTGACCAGTAACCTCTTATTAACAGCTCTCCCATGCTGTTGTCTCCACTTTTATTTATTAATAATAAAATATTCAGAATTACATTCCATTTCTTTTGACTCTACTGAGTCATCAGTTCCTACTTAGCATTAAATTTAACATAATGTCTTAGGAAATATAATTAAAACAATTAACATTATTATACAAAATTGGGGTATGTGACATACACACCCCCTTAAAATGTAACATCGTCCTCGATGTTACTTATTCTTCATCCTCTGCAACCTCCTGGAACAGATTCAGGTATTCCTCCCGCATCTTACTTTCCAGTTCCTAGGTAGACTCTTCAGGACTAAGGTGCTTCCATTGCACCTTCACCTGTCCAATGGTGCGGTTCCACAGAGTAATTTCCCTCCTCCCGAGGATACAGTCCGGTTCCTCCAGAATTTCTCCTTCTGGTTCCACCTGTACAACATTCCAATCAACCACATGAGTAGCATCATGAACATACTTTTTCAAAACAGAGATATGGAAAACATTATGTACTTTCAAGTTAGGTGGTAACGCTAGCTGATATGCAACTTGACCAATTCTTGATAAAATTTCAAACGGACCACAGTAACGTGGTGCTAGTTTTGCACAACTCCCCAGTCTTAGAGAGCTTTTCTTTGGTCTTACCTTTATAAACACGTGCTCACCTACCTGGAACTCTTTGGGAGTTCTTTTCAAATCTACCTGGCTCTTTTTGCCGATCCTGTGCCACTTTCAAATTTTCCTGCACTTGTTTTACAATTATCTCCATTTCCTTCAATAATTCTGGTCCTAACACTAATCTATCTACTGGATTATTCCAGGAGATAGGAGTGTTGCATTTATGCCCATACAAAATTTCAAATGGAATAAACTTAGCTGATGACTGATAGTTATTATTATACACAAACTCTGCTAAATGCAAGTAGTCTTCCCACTTACCCGGCTGAGCTTTAACATACATCCTTAATAAATCCTCGAGTACCTGATTTACTCTTTCAGTCTGTCCATTTTTTTGAGGATGGAAGGAGGTGCTGAAATTCAAGGTTGTATTTAATCCCTTAAACAAGGACTTTCAGAAATTTCCTGTGAATTTAGGATCCCTATCTGAAATGATAATCTTCGGTACTCCATGTAACCGAAAAAACATCTTTAATAATATGTTAGCTATGTTGGCAGCCTTGTAAGTAGTTTTAACAGGAATAAAATGTGCTGCTTTGCTTAATTTATCTACCATTACCATAATTGAGTAATTTTGATTCTGATTTCTGGGCAATCCAGTAATAAAATCTAAGTTGATCACTTCCCATTTCCAGCTAGGAATGGGTAAAGGTTGCAGTAATCCAGCTGGATGTTGGTGTTCGGTTTTCACTTGTTGACAGTCCAAACATCTAGCAATGTATTCAACTACCTTAGATTTCATATTAGGCCAAAAATATTCTTTTCTTAGCATGGTTACAGTCTTTTGGTAACCTGGATGTCCTGAGTAAGGTGTTTTATGGACTTCATCTAGAATCAACAACTTAACCTTAGGCACATTAGGCACATACAGTTTATCCTTAAATAAAAAAAACCCATCTTCATTTAGACTATAACCTTTTATTAAGCTTTCTGTAGGTTCCTCTTTAGCTGTAACTTGTAATTTCTGATAAATTTCATCATGTTTTACCCCTTTGTTAAGCTGTTCATTTAAATTAGAAGCATAAGTGCTGATTGCTGCTGTAAAATTCAGCTTTGTGTTTTTGCTTAAAGCATCAGCCACCTTATTCTCTTTACCCTTTATGTGTTGGATTTCAAAATCATATTCACTCAAGAAGGCTAATCACCTTGCTTGTCTTGCATTTAAGTTAGGCTGATCTAAAAGATATTTCAGTCCTTTATTATCAGTCATTAGAATAATTTTTTTTTGCCTATTAAATGATGTCGCCACATTTTTAAGGCATGTATAACAGCCGCAAGTTCTAAATCATAAGTTGCATAATTATTTTCGTGAATTTTTAACTTCCTGGACTCATAGGCAATGACATGCCAATCTTGAGTCAGCACACCACCTAAGCCATCATTACAGGCATCGGTGCATACCACGAAATCCTTATTAGGATCTGCTATTCTTAGAATAGGCGCACTTGTCAATAAGGCTTTTAATTTCTTAAAACTTTCTTCACATTTTAAGTTCCAATCAAATTTCTTGCCTTTCTTTTGCAAGGAAGTGATCGGATTAGCTATTTTTGAAAAGCCTTCAATGAATCTCCAGTAATAACCGGTAATTCCCATGAATGACCTAACATCTGTTACATCTTTTGAAACCGGCCAATCTTCGATTGCCCGAATCTTTTCAGGATCAACTCAAATCTCTTCCTTAGTCACTACGTGACCTAAGTACTGGATTTCATCCTTAAAGAAGTCGCACTTGCTAAAATTTGCGAAGAGCTGTTGTTCTCGCAACTCTTGCAAAACTATCTTTAGGTGTTCCTTATGTTCTTCTTCTGTTTTAGAGTAAATTAAGATGTCGTCGATAAACACGACAACAAATTTATCTAAGTATTTATGCATTATATTATTCATTAAGCACATAAAGATAGTTGGGGCATTGGTAAGCCCAAATGGCATTACGACAAACTCATAGTATCCATACCTTGTTCTGAAGGCTATCTTAAAGATATATTCATCTTTAATTCTTACCTGATGATATCCTGAGCTCAGGTCTATCTTTGAGAACACCGTGGCTCCACATAGCTGATCAAATAGATCATCTATGCGGGGCAATGGATATCTGTTTTTAATAGTCATCTTGTTTAGTTGATGGTAGTCTATGCATAGTTGCATAGTTCCGTCTTTCTTTTTGACAAAGATGACCGGTGCTCCCCAAGGAGACACACTAGGTCGAATGTACTTCTTATCTATTAACTCTTTTAGTTGTGATTTTAATTCATTAAGTTCTAAAATATTCATATGATACGGGGCTTTCGAGCTAGGTACCGCACCTGGCACCAGCTCAATAGTGAAATCCAATTCTCTCCTGGGAGGTAATCCTGGAATTTCTTCTGGGAATATGTCAGTAAATTCATTTAAAACAGGAATATCTTCTATTTTTAACTTATCTATTTCATATTTACTTGCCTCATCTGTAATAGTTACAGCATAGGCTTTACACCCTTTTCTAACTGCTCTTTTAAGTTGTAAAGCAGAAATCTGCCTGATTACAGTTTTCCTAGGAATAACCTTTACCTTTACTGGTTGTTCATTACTATTTACGCACATAAAGGTTTTATCGTAACAATTTAAAACTACCTTATGCTGCTCTAACCAATCCATGCCAATCAGTAAATCGTATGAGCCAAGTGGCAAAACATTAAGCTTAATTGTAGTTTTAAATTCATTCATAAATAAAGCACATTCTTTCACATAACAGGTTACTTTCCTTTTTGCCCCAGTGGCTAATTAAACTAACCAGGAATTATCAAACTTATCAACAGACAGATTACATTTTTCCACTATTTGAGGTGCAATGTAACTAAGAATAGCTCCTGGATCAATTAAAATGGTTACAGGGGTTTGGTTAATCATACCTTCCACTTCCACCATGGAAGTCTGATAGTCAGCTTGGCGGTTCTCCAAAGCTTCATTTATTCTGGGCATAGTCCTTGCGAGTTCTCCAATGGTCATTTCCTCCTGCACTGTGTGAATATTGCTGACTGACTTTTTTCGGTTTGGGCAGACCGAGGCATAGTGTGGGCCATTACATTCCCAGCACTTAACAAGCTCCTTTCGTTCAAAACTCTTAGTGAAATTTCCATGGTTACTTGCAGCTTCCTTGCCCTTAAAGTTATTCGAATTATTGGAAGTACCATTTCTATTTCCCTGGAAATTCTTATTGTTAGAATAATTTCTATTCTTATTATTCTTGAAATTCTTTTGGGGTACAAATTCCTTCTTCTTAAACTCAGGCTGATTGTTGTTTTTCTTAGCCTTCCAGTTGGCTAAGCCTTCTTTCTTCTTGTTCTGTTCAAAACAGAAATTAGCCTTCCGCATGGCTTCCTCCAGAGTCTTCGGGTTATCATACTCAATTCTGTCCTTAATGTGATATGGTAGACAACTGAGAAAGCGCTGTACTTTAGGCTTCTCGTCTACTAAGTAAGGTACATACCTCACCAAGCTTAAGAATTTACTGTTCAGATCCTTCATAGTCATTGAACCTAACTTCAATTCGTAAAATTCTTTAGCTCTTTCTTCATAATATTGTTCGGACATAAATTTCTTCTTGAAGTACCTTTTAAAGGTACTCCAATTAACTTCTTTTTCCCTGATACCCTTGACTCTCTTCAGATCTTGCCACCATATGTCTACTTTCCCGGAGAGATTATAGATTGCCATTCTTTCCTTCAGCTGATTTGAATAATTATATATATGAAAATACTTCCTCATCCCAGATAACCGGGAATTTGCTTCTTCCCCTTTTTCGGTCTCTCCATTAAAAGTTGGGGGCTTTATTTTTTTAAACTCCCCTGAAATCTCCTCGTATGGTCTGTACTTCTTCTTTCTTTCATACAACTCAGTCTCACTACTATCACTATAAGTAGTGTGGTAGCTTTTCCGTTCACCGAACCCTTCAGATGATGAGCTGCTTTCAGTTTTTTCCAGCTTCATCTTTTTAGATCAACATCCTCAGATTCTGATCTTTTGCTCCTTCCTTTAGTTTGGAATTTTTCCAGTAGAGTTTGGTTCAACTCTTCTCGAGTATTCAAAATTCTCTCATTCTCCTTCTTGACTGATTCCATTTCAGTCTTCAAATCCCTTACAGTCTGCAACAGCTCTGAGGAGTGAGCAGTTACCTCTTCTAACATAGGTTCTTTGGGCAATTGCCTGGTCATTGTGTTTGGAGACTCCTCCTGAGCATATTCTCCTAACTTCTCCATACCTGTCTGTTAAATTTCAGAAAAAGAAATTTTCTGTTCTTTACATAAAACAGAATATAGGCTAGTATATTATTTTACTATTCTACGGAAACTAGTTGGGC
This sequence comes from Pseudotsuga menziesii, assembly GCA_001517045.1. Lineage (NCBI taxonomy): Eukaryota > Viridiplantae > Streptophyta > Pinopsida > Pinales > Pinaceae > Pseudotsuga > Pseudotsuga menziesii. The sequence goes on from LPNX010974218.1 coordinate 19,015, forward strand.
CACATCAAGGCCTAGTATTTGAACCATGCTCTGATACCACATGTTAATACCCCAAAATTTCCGAATTTTTTTTTTTTTTTTAAATGCATATAATTTCAATAAATGCAGTCACTAAACGTTTGATTAGTTATATGTTACTGAATTCATATTTGAATTATCTTTTGATTATGTTTATCATTATAGAACAATTTCGTTTCAGTTACTGACTTATTTTCTTCTTGCGACCACAAGGTGGGACTGTCATGAAAAACTGGGCTTACTTAGCTTTCGAGCTAACGCAGAATTTTTTCCTTCTCTTACAGATATACAGGTAAGAGGTTCGGGTGCCGCTAATTAAAATTCTAAAGTAGCCCGTATCAATTCGTCGCACAAAATTTAATTCAGTAGAAGAATATACATGCTAGTCAGTTTTCCCAAGTTATAGAGGTAAAGCATTAAACTGTGCTTCTTTTTAAGACGTATAGATAGAGAATCGAATTCTACTAGTAAAGACGACAAATATCTTCCTTCATAACTATACCATCAAGCTATTGGAGTTAATTTAATAAAAAATCTAACTATCATAAAAAATGATTCTATAACATCTTTCATATCCTTTGAGCTTAACTTTGACAAAAAGACTATTTGTCATAAGATGATTCTATAACTAGTGATTGAGTTGTTATTTTAAGTTCAAGGGATGAACATAAAGGTCAAAGAGTAAAACCATAAACATGATCAATTAATCGCTTAACTTGATTATTATAATTCTATAGTCTTTATACCATTATTCCCTTTACTTTCAACTAGGGCAATATATAGTATAGAGAATAGATTTATAAAAGGGCCGCGCCAAGGTAAACTATTAATTCCCTTCGTTCTTGTATCTTATCAACAAACATTACAATCCTTCATATGTATATGTGCTAGGTCATACAATGGATAAGGTTCCATGTTAATATACATATCAAACACTATTCTAAGGTTTTTATGATTAATTTTTATAACGCGGGTGGTTGACAAACGACGTGATGAACCTTGTAGAACTTTCTATGGTATGATTTGGGTTGCAAATATTTGAAAACTTGTTCATGGAACTATGGCGTTCCTACCCACTGCATGTTAATTATTAAAGTGATGACGTGGGCTCTTTCCAGCCAAGTATCTGCAGGTTAAAAGGATTTGAATCGAACCCTAGTTCGACATTCTTTTGTTTCCTTTAGGCCTCCGGCTGCTCTGCAAAAGCTTCCTTATCCGCTCCATTGCTTGCACTGTCTGCTAGCAGTCGCTTTGCTGGTCATACTCCTCGTGGGTTCATCCACTGCATTGTGAGGAGATTACTGTAACCAATAGTTTATTATTTGGGTGTTGGTCTGTGTTGATTCTTTAGGGTTTCGCCACCCTGCACTCTCAGTTCTGAACTCTTTACTGTAAAGAGTCTTCGCTTTAGCTTGGTGTTGCGAAACGTTGCCCTTCGACTCAGAGTTTGCTGTGCAAAAAGGGTTTGTCACCGTGTACTATCTTTAACAGAAAAATGAAGAGGCGTCCGAGTCTAAATGGCTGTTACACTTGATGTTATCGTTCTCCTTCGCGACTGGCCACTTTTCGTGTCAACAAATTCCTTATCTTTTGCTGTAGATGAAGGGTTATATTTTCCTCATGTTGGTGGTTGTTTTGCTGCTCTTCAGTGGTCATATCTCCGTGAATCTTTAAGGTAATATACAGGGTTTACCCTTTTTCTTCCTTCCAGAATAATTTACTTAATCAGCAACTCGGTATAATAACTATGAAAGTAGTAGTACTCACAGCAAGAATAACCTTTTAATATAATAGTAATAGTATACTTTCTATTATAATAATAATAGTATACTTTCTAATATGTACATTAGAAGAATATTATTATTATATAATTAATAAAATGTTCTTATCTTAATAAAAATGCAATCCTGTACCCAAAGTATAATTGACAGATACATAAAGAATCCTTTTAAAAACATTAAGACTTTATATTTCGAAAAGTATGAACAATATAACAACATATACAACTCCTTGAATAATAAATTAAATCCATATATTAGCCATGTATAGGAAACCCTACCTGTTAATAATCTAAATAATTTATAGAGAGTAAATTAAGTATATATTAAATTACATGAATCTGAAGTATTCGAACTTAGATAGGCTTACTAAGTCGAGCTTGCACAACATATTAAAAACACAAGTAAAACCAATTGATTCAAAACTGTACTGTAAACCAAATATATTTCAAGAAGACTCTATAGACAGTTTTATATCTCCAAGTTCAGGGTAAAACCCTGTCAAAATTAAGGTATACATTGGAGTTCATTAAAAAGGAAAGAGTTTCATCTCTTTTACAATTCTCAGCTATAAACATGATATACAAAATGAGGCTTTTACAGCCTGTATAAATAGTGATTTATACATATATACATTACACAATAATTAAATAAAAACCCAAAACCACAGTCTCGGCCTCAGCCGAAGATCCCATGCTAAACGAAGGGTTGAACCTCTTAATAATAGGGAATAGGTTCATTAAACTGGACCAAGATAACCGCGAGGGTTACAAACCATGAAAGGAAAACCCATGACTGTCCCTAAGAACCAATAAGGAGGGAGATGCTTTGGTTAAAACCAGGCTTACCAGGAGCAGCTAGCCGTCGAAGTCTCACACCTTCCACGCCGAGGAGAGCAGGTCCATCCTGTCAAGAAGGAAGAGCATAATGTTAAAAACTATATAAATTACTGATTAAGTAAATTATTCTGGAAGGAAGAAAAAGGGTAAACCCTATATATTACCTTAAAGATTCACGGAGATATGACCACTGAAGAGCAGCAAAACAACCACCAACATGAGGAAAAGATAACCCTTCATCTACAGCAAAAGATAAGGAATTTGCAACATGAAAAGCGGCCAGTCACGAAGGAGAACGATAAAATCAAGTGTAACAACCATTTAGACTCGGCCGCCCCTTCATTTTTCTGTTAAAGATAGTACACGGTGACAAACCCTTTTTGTACAGCAAACTCTGAGTCGAAGGGAAACGTTTTGCAACACCAAGCTAAAGTGAAGACTCTTTACAGTAAAGACTTCAGAATTGAGAGTGCAGGGTGGTGAAACCCTAAAGAGTCAACACAGACCAACACCCAAATAATAAACTATTGGTTACAGTAATCTCCTCACAATGCAGTGGACGAACCCATGAGGAGTATGACCAGCAAAGCGACTGCTAGTAGATAGTGCAAGCAATGGAGCGGACAAGGAAGTTTTTGCAGAGCGGCCGGAGGCCCGAAGGCAACAAAAGAATGTCGAACTAGGGTTCGAGTCAAACCCTTTTAACCTGCAGATACTTGGCTGGAAAGAGCCCACGTTATCACTTTAATAATTAACATGCAGTGGGTAGGAACGCCATAGTTCCACGAACAAGTTTTCAAATATTTGTAACCCAAATCATACCATAGAAAGTTCTACAAGGTTCATCATGTCGTTTGTCAACCACCTGCGTTATAAAAATCAATCATAAAAACCTTAGAATGGTGTTTGATATGTATATTAACATGGAACCTTATCCATTGTATGACCTAGAACATATACATATGAAGGATTGTAATGTTTGTTGATAAGATACAAGAATGAAGGGAATTAATAGTTTACCTTGGCGCAGCCCTTTTATAAATCTATTCTCTATACTATATATTGCCCTAGTTCATAAATGAAAGTAAAGGGAATAATGGTATAAAGAATATAGAATTATAATAATCAAGTTAAGTGATTAATTGATCATGTTTATGGTTTTACTCTTTGACCTTTATGTTCATCCCTTGAACTTAAAATAACAACTCAATCACTAGTTATAGAATCATCTTATGACAAATAGTCTTTTTGTCAAAGTTAAGCTCAAAGGATATGAAAGATGTTATAGAATCATTTTTTATGATAGTTAGCTTTTTGATTAAATTAACTCCAATAGCTTGATGGTATAGTTATGAAGGAAGATAGCTGTCATCTTTACTAGTAGAATTCAATTCTTTATCTGTACATCTTAAAAAGAAGCACAGTTTAATGCTTTACCTCTATAACTTGGGAAAACTGACTAGCATGTATATTCTTCTACTGAATTAAATTTTGTGCGACAAATTGATATGGACTACTTTAGAATTTTGATTAGCAGCACCCGAACCTCTTACCTGTATATCTGTAAGAGAAGGAAAAACTTCTGCGTTAGCTCGAAAGCTAAGTAAGCCCAGTTTTTCATGACAGTTCCACCTTGTGGTCGCAAGAAGAAAATAAGTCAGTAACTGAAACAAAACTGTTCTATAATGATAAACATAATCAAAAGATAATTCAAATATGAATTCAGTAACATATAACTAATCAAACGTTTAGTGACTGCATTTAATTTAATTTTTTTTTTTTTTGGAAATTTTGGGGTATTGACAATGCCAATGGAATCTGACAAAGCAAAAAAGTCCAAAAACCCAAGGGGCATAGTTATAGGAGTTTTCCAAGTTTTTGGAAAGTTTAGAGAGCCTTGAAACCCCTGGATGTGGAGGAACTATACCTTTGAAACTGAGACCTGACCTAGACGTGGAGAGACTATACCTTTGAAATTGAAACTTGAACTATGCGAGGCATCAAAATTTCTGCACATCATAATTTGCACAAGTGACACCATTTTTCTTGTCGACCATTCCCGTGGGCCCTCTTGTAATCTCATGTATTGAAGATCATTGAATGGCCAAATAAGGTTGACAGGTGAAGAAATTATTTTGTTTCAATTTTTTAATATCCCAAGTCAATCTTTGTATTGAATATCGATAGTATATAGTCAGGATGTCTATTAGTATCTTGTTGCTTAGTTTTCATGACGTAATGGATGCAGAAGCCAACCCCATTCTGTGCGCATATTGTAGCTCAAGGGGCACAATTTTTGATAGACGTAACAATTCCATTGAATTTCTTTTTACCTTTTTTTTTGTCTGTGGTTATATCGGAAAATGCACCTCCAAGCCCTTGACTAAACCCATAAACAACAACCAATCCAAACACAAAACTGGCATGCAACTCCTGAGCAAGCATATACAACCATGCATATGGTTCCCATATACAACTCATCCACCCACACCTAGTCCCCTCTTTGGAAACCTCTCCTTGACAATATATACTTTTAGATTCCTCCATTCTTTCTTTTTAAGTTGGAATGTTTCAAGAAACAAACTTTGATGTGAATCACCCCAATGAGCTCAGTTCGTTTTGGCTTAGAAGCCAGGTTTGAGTATATATTCCTCTAAAATCACCCAGGACTTACATCTTGCCTCATCTATTCTTGAACTCATGCCATACAGGTAGGGAAAACCCTGTGGAAATGGAACCTGTGGCAGATGGTTTGATACTCTATTGACCTCATGAATGAACTAACAGTTGGAAGATTTGTCTTGTGGTCATTATGTAGGTTCAGTGTTAACGGATTTTTTACAACATCTTTTTTGGAAGAATAGAAGGGAAGATTGTAACATGCATCCACCTGGTCTTTCAAGTTACTATGCTCTTGTTTCTGCATACACAATACTACTGCATTTTTTGTTTGAGGGTTTTGGTATAGATGATACATGTGAATTGATCAAGGGGTCAAGAAAAAAAGTAGACACTGGGGTAGGATTTCTTCACAGGGGGTGGGAAACAAAGTTTCCTTGTAGGCTTATTTCTAAAAGCAGATTCACATCGTATTGGCTTTTCTAGATTGGGTGGGGTTTTTACTCATCTTCTTAAAACTCATCCTATTGGTATTGATGATTTTCAGGAACAATGGGATGAAAGTGACTTAGATGTTGAGGAGAGCAATGTTCCCTTACTGATAACTATTGATATGTTTACATATGCAGCTTACCTGTATTGTTGGGTTATAGTCTTTATGAACCTGAGTTGCACACATGCATTTTTACTCTTAAAGTTCTATTCCCGTTCCATTTGCATTTCATTTCATTAGCATAAAAATGGGATATTCGGGATAAAGGCCAAATACTCAATCACCCAAATGCCAGAGAAAAATAGGAATTCAGAATTTACCAATGTGAGTGAAGATTACGGAACTCACCCGTTTATTGGCAGCAATATTCCCATTCTTATTCGGCATGGTGGCAACGACATTGGCAAACGGATCGTCGAGGGGAATGCAGAATGAACTCCTTGGCCAAAGGATTCAACTTGGAAAGAAGCTCCACCAATTCCTTCATATCCTTGTTAGTATATCCATTATGCTAGACATTTTCTTGCCCGCTTTGTTCTACATTTGCCTGCAAATTCTCCTTTGACATATGCCTTAAATTTTCCCTCAAAATCAAGCAAATCTCACTGGTCTGCTACATGTCACCGCCATCGAAGCTCAAATTATCCTTATTCCTATCTAGATCCTTCATATGCCCCAAACTTCTAGAATATCCTAAAATCCATCCCCAATCCCTCACAGTCCTGGCAACCACCTAAGTCACCAGATTTGCCAATTTTGGTGGATCAAATTTGAAATTGGGTGAATTTTATTGGGTCCCAAATTTAATCGATGGAATTTTCTGAATTCATTTAGGAAAAACCCACCTCGTGTATCTGTTGACTCAGCTTGTAGCTGCCTGCGTTCTCTGTTAACTGAGGTCATAGTTGTCGCACCTGCCAGTGTTATCACCATCCTCGCCACCTGTTAGTAGTTCGAAGTTCGTTGATGATGATGATAATAGTATGATGAGGATGACGACGAGGATAATGATGATGGTGATGAGGACCATGATGATGATGATGCTAATGATGATGTCGATGTCAATGATGATGATGATGATGATGATGATGGTGATGATGGTGATGATGATGATGATGATGACGATGATGAGGATGATGATGACGATGACGATGATGCTAATGATGATGTTGATGATGATATTGATGATGATGATGATGATGATGATGATGATGATGATGACGACGATGACTATGATGATGATAATAACAATGATGATGAAGATTAGGATGAGGATGATGATGATGGCGACGAGGAATGATGATGGCGACGAGGATGATGATGATGATGCTAATGATGATGTTGTTGTTGTTGATGATGATGATGATGATGATGGCGATGGTGGTGATGATGATGGTGATGGTGATGACGATGTTGGGATGACGATGACAATGATGCTAATGATGATGTTGATGATGATATTGATGATGATGATGATGATGATGATGATGATGATGATGATCATCATCATCATCATGATGACGATGACTATGATGATGAGGATGAGGATGATGGCGACGATACAAATAGAAAGTAAATGAAAAGTGGTGCAAACGGAAACACACTATTGTGTAACAAAGAAAAAGTTAAGCACCTAAATTTCCTTTGTCATCGTTATAAGAATATTAAGTTTATTATAGTGTGATCTAACACATTAGCGCATACTACATCGCATCATCAAGGAATCAACCTCACCACACGCATAGGCACATAGTTAGGCCATAAGGTTTGTTGATTTACAATTATTTTCAAGGTTTATTTTTCTTGAAGATTAAGTACTTTTGGCTGTGAGAATTATCTATGGGGCTGCTATGTGTGACAAAATTGAGAGTTACAATTTAAAAGGTCTATGACCCAATATTTTTGGTCAATGGTCATTTAAGATGTCAAAACCAAACAAAATTTTCTATTGTACTAAAACTAGAAATATAATGTTCTAAGCCATTATAAGGACAAATTTTACTAAATTTTTATTCTTATAATAGTTAGAATTAATAAGCACAAAAAAAAATCTATACATATTTTTTTTATGATTAATGTCTATAATACCCATAAAAATGTATTAGTTTAAAGGGTCTTTCTTCTAAATCCTAATACGAGGGGGAATTTTCTTCCTAATGTAACAAGTTATGCCTCTAATGCTTAGTTGATAAGATCTCAATATGTGCAAGTGTGGGAATTCCCCCATACAAAGGAGTCGATACAGAGGTTTTAATGGCTATTGATCTTATAGGAGAGGGATTTTATCTTATAACTAAAAGTGATTGGTGAGGGTTGTGATCCCATTTGACCCCTAATCTCTAATCCATATAACCCCTATCTATCCCTAACACTTATATTAACCTATAATATAACCCACTTAATATAAGCCTTAATATGTATAACCTCAAAATTTTATTACTCGCTCATAGCCCTTAAATCTTATAACTCTTAACACATAGCCACTATAAACTCCATCATAGCTATTATAAATCTAATACTTAACCCCCTATATCTCATAAACCTTTAAACCCTTTATGATGACGATAGTTGTCGAATTTCAGACGAAGTGTCATCGAATTTCCTACGACAAGGCCGTCGAATTTCCTACGACAGGGCTGTCAAATTTCCTACAACATATCTGTCAAAAAACCTATGCACTAGTGTCGAAAATACGATGATATAGTTGTCACATTTTATGATGAGATCACCGTTGAAAAACCTACGCCTACGCCATCTGAAATTCGACGGTGCTAAAATAATTTAAAAGTCTCAGTACTTTTCATCATTTCTGTTCGACACTTCTGTACGATACATCGGATGTCGTTGGATTTTGGGTTCAAATCCTGTTGTGTAAGTTTGATCTCAAGATTCATGGAGTCACCAAAAGACTCACATTGGCAAGCAGGTAAAATAATTTTGAGGTATGTAAGTGGCAAAAAAGACCTTGGCATTATTTATTCAACCTCAAAAATTTTTGAACTCACTAGCTACACTAACAGTGACAATGGAGGCAACACAGATGACAGGAAGAGCACATCTGGGTACACATTTCATTTTGGTATAGGTGTTGTTTCATGGGCTTCAAAGAAACAACCCATAGTAACTCTGTCTTTAGCAGAATCAAAGTATGTTGCAGCTACAAGCGCTGCATGCCAAGCTGTCTTGATGTAGAGAGTGTTAAAATACTTGTCACATAACCATCAAGAACTGAAAACCATCTTCTACGACAACAATTTAGCCATTGCATTATCAAAGAATCATGTGTTTCACAAGAGAACCAAGCACATCGACATAAGGTTTCATTTCATAAGAGGGTTGGTGAAAAACAAGGAAATTTGTTTGGAATTTTGCAGGTCTGAAGATCAATTTGTAGACATCTTTACAAAACCATTGGTAAAGGATACATTCCAGTATCTACGTAGTTATTTTGTAATGACAAGTTCTACACAATGAACTCTGTCATGCACAGAGCATGTTTAAGCTCTGCAACATTTTGTAAATTTTGTTTTAAAAATCCCCATATGCTCATAATTAAGGGGGAGTGTTGGAAAAAGTAATTACTTGCAGAAGCCGTACCAGACCTCAGACGACTCTGCTAGAGCCCGTAGTAGTTCAGTCTCTATCAGTCATCCTTACAAGAATGAAGTGTTCACGATTCGACAATGTAAACCATTCAAATTAATTTATGAAGTGAAGTTTGTAGGTAGATAGTTATTACAACCATTAATGGCAAGTCTGTAGATTCATGTAGAAGCAATTTTCAGGTTTCCTATAAATAGAAGAAGAAATTTGTAAATATTTTGGTGAGAACTCACGAGAGAACTCTAGGTGAGAAAAAGAGAGAAAGAGAGAACTCTGAGCAGAGAGTGAAGTTGAATCTCAAGCTTCTGTGTGTGTGATCAGTCAGAGAGCCAACAAGTTTGGCTCTGTTGACGAGGTGACAAGTTTGTATTACATTTTGTTATTTCCTGACAAGTTATATATAATCAAATAGTTTATGGTTGAAATGCATGTTTACTTAGCTGACATTTTATTTAGAAATATTTGTGTAAATGGTGTATACATTTTCTGGTTGAGTGAAGATCAAAGAATCCATAAATTTCTTGCCCAATGAAAGTTCCAGGTTTTAGGGCAGAGTGGTCGACACAAGTCTTCCTAAAGGTTTGGTTGTATGTTTTATTTATAATTCTTTTGAATTGTTGGTTGTGTTGGTTTTTACTTCATCTTACTGGCAGGTGAAAAAATTTTGTAATTTTTTAAGTATTTTAGACTAAGAAATATCATTTGTAAATTCTGACTAAAACCAAAGCAGAGCAAGTAAATCCAAGTAAAACGGTCGAGTACAACCGACAAGTTGTCGAAGTGGTCAAACCGACAAATAAGAACTTTTCAAGGTAAAATTGTTGGGTCTAAAAAGTCGACAATATTGGTATACTTGTCTAGTCGGTTTCACCCGACAAGTAAAAAGAAAAATAGTTCGGCGTGAAATTTTTATAACTGAGCAGTAACTCAAGTTTGCCAGTTCGGTTTTTGCTAACAGTGGTCACTTTGAAGACAAGGAAAGGATGCGGTGGAAGAAACAAAGTTGTTCCTATAATCTTGGATCTTTAAGAATTGAATGAAGTATACTTCAATGGGGTTGTGAGATTCGTTGGGATTACTATCTAGCATTTTAGGATAGACGTAATGTCATAACGTTACCAAAATATTGAGTGGTAATGGTATTCAATGATGCTTTGATTATGTTTTTTGTTGTGTAACTTTAATATATGCTTACATTAATATAATAATCACTTTCTATATAAATATATAGTTGTTGAATATGCTATTAATATTCAGAATTATAATATTATGTTTGTGGAATTTGTGTTCTTCAATCCATTTACAACTTTTTATTTTCTTTTTAATTAGAAAATAATTTTTTTTCCTCAATATATTTCTTATTACTATGCATCACAACCAACCACCCACCCAGCCTTAGACTAAACTTTCAAAATAATTAATTATAGTTTTGTTTTTAAAATTATTTATTAATTCTAACATAGAACAACAAGATTACATCACAATGACTTAAGTAAATTAAAATTTAAATACATTAAATTATAAAATTAATTTTATTTGTTGTTATATAATAGAAACATTAAATATATTTTATTATATAAGTAAATTAATAAAAATGAAAATTTTAACTAAAATATACAATCTAGTAAAGATAAATATATTTTATCATAAAAACAAATTAATAAATATAAAATTTCTAACCAAAATTTTATAATCCCATTTAGTTAAGGATTAACCAAATGTATTATATCTCATCTTTAGCCAAGAAAGATGAGATAATTATATAATGAACTTAAGATTAAAAAATGTACACAATAGAATGAAGATTAAAAATTTATATATAACATGTGAAGAGTAAATTATTTTAATGTATAACAGGTGTTTGTCATAAAATGGTTCACAAAACATGGAGTATATGCTGATTTAGAAGTAAAGGTGATCACAAAACATAGAGTATAAGCTGATTTAGAAGTAAAGGTAATTGATATTTGTTCATAAATATAAAATACGTGTGGACCATTTAATGATGGCATCAGGTTTATAGAATAGTAGATAATATCAAAAATAATTTTGCATTTGTCATGATATCCATTCCTCTGTATGGTTACCAAGTGCACTTAGTCAACAAAAGTACATGATACAATATTTTTTTGGATGGAGAAAAGAAATCGGTGCCTTCAATATCAATCCACTCAAATTGAATAGGATGGAAAACACATGTTTCTCGATAATTCAAAATATTCTTAACATATATAGTTTGAAAATAATTTTTCTATCAACTAACAATTTTTTTTTAAGACTACGTTTACATATATATATAAACAGACAGCATCTTTGACTAGTATATGTTGGATCCTAGTGTTCTCCCTTGCTGACATCCAGTTTTCTCTCTAGAGGTATTAGTTTTGTTGGTACGTTTAATGGGGAGTTGTTCTTATGTGACCTTATGTGACCGAAGCGTTTGGACTTGGACTGTCATTAAGTGGATGGCTAAAAATACATAGCATGCTGCAGAGTATTAAATGCCGCCACAACAATTTTGTAGACCATTAAATCTTAACCATTTGAAATCCAATCATCTATATTGCTACTACAGCAACATTTAATACTCTGCCACATACCAAGTATTTTTCGCCAATAGTGAGCCATAGAGGTTATCTATAACCGACACGTGATCTCACCTAGGTCTATGAACATGTTCTTGATCCAGGTGCTGTAGAACTACTAGCATGGACTGACACTACTGGCTAGCAAGATGCACTAGGATTATTGAGTCGTATGGACTATTCATATCACTACTCGTATTCGCTAACCTGTAGAAACCGCAATCTATATATATAGAACATGAGGGTTCACCCATCAAAAAGACTAGCATGTTTTTAAGCGTTTTCAAAATTTCAATTTAATTAACTAAAAGATGATTATTATTATTTTTTTTTTGGATTTTTTAAGTTTTATTAATTTTAATTTATAGTTTTATGTTTAGTAGTTAAGTTATTGTGGATATGGTGTAATTGTATAAGAGTAGGGAGGTGCTTTAAGAGATGTTATCATTTAATTTGATATAAAGTGGCATATTTTAATAATAAACAATTAAATTTAAAACTTTAAAAATTTAAAAATTTAAAAATGTAAGCTTTAAAAAGTTTCAATATGTTATAATTAGAATTAACATTTAATATGAGGGAGATGTTGTCACATAACTTTATGTAATCTGACATATTTTAATAATAATAAAATAAAATAAATAATAAAATTAAAAATTAAAAATTGAAAATATGTCCATTTAAAAAAAATTACATATGTTTTAATGAAAAATACATCTATATTATGTTAATTTAATCATCATGATTATGATAAGATGTAAATTCTTTTGGATCTGTAAAAAAATTATAAATCGAGGTTTAAGATGGATCTACGCTTGTAACATCTCCTAAATTACGATTTTTTTTTTACTATATGTAAAACTGTAATTTCCTAGGAAGATAAATCTATGAGATGTTATATTGTGCACTTTATTCGTTGTGACCACAATTAAAATGTGACTTAAGCTAGACTGCAAGACTCATAAGACTATGTTTAGTGTTTTCTGTTGATTAAGTTGTCATTGATGCCAACAGTTGAGTCTTGGTGCCCCTTGTGGAGCCCCTGAGGGTTAGTGTTTGATTTGTGGTTGTTTGTGTCAAGAGGAGACCTTTTGACTTTGTCCAAGTCCAAGTCTGAAGCCCTTGGAGCCCTTGGGACAATAGCAAAAGCCCTAAACTTCCTGGAAAATGGTCAAGTAACCCCAAGTTGGTTTAATCAAATTAAAAAAAAAACCCTTAAAACATTAATAAAAGATTTAAAATTAATATTAAAATATTTTAAATCCAACTTTTGAAAATTAACCTCTAAAAATTAAAACAAATTAAAATCTATTTTTATTAAAGACTATTGCTTTAAAACAAGGAATGCTTACCTTAAAATAAATTATGACAAATTAAAACATGATAAAATATTTGAATAGAGTTTTTTTTTTTTTAAATAACTTTTTATTTAATATAAAAATTAACTCAGAAAAACAAGGAAAAGTCTAATATGATGAAAAAACATTCATTAAAATAAGGAAAGATGACATTCCTAAAATTCATTAAAACCTAGAAAGATGTTTTAAAAAAAATAAAAAAAATATTATAAATAAATAACTATGACAAAATTAAAAATTGAACCCTTAAAGTGTATAAATAAAACTTCATATGTCACGGAGAGAAGTAGAGATATGAACTCGCTGTTAATTACATTTTAGTGTTGATTGCAACAGCCACGTCATTTTCTTTGAAGTGAGACAGCACTAGGTTTTGTGATCGGTATTGGCTGAGAGTCTGCCCTCGGGTTACATATTTTTTAAGTTTAAAAACAGGAATATTTTTTGATATCAAGCACTGAGGAAATTTTCTGGAAAATATTCTTTCTCACGGGCTGAGGATAATTGACAGTCGCATCAATTTTTTTTCAAGAGGTGGAAGTTCTGCGGGCTTCCTTAGCTGTGCAATCGGACGAGGGTATCCTGAACATGCCTAGGGTTTCTGTGCAATATTTTGACGGAGAGGCAGCGTCCTCTAAACTGTTTCCTCACGCGAATTGAGAGCGAAGAATTTTTTTTTATCTCTATATTAGAACATCACAGAAATTCAGAACGATAACTATTACTCGAGCGTTCATACGGTGGTGGAGGTGATCTCTCATACCTCTATTCTTTTCGACTATTTTAATCACGGATTCCTTCCTTTCGGTGGTCTATTCAGATCAAGGGTTTATCAGAGCAAACTGCCCAGCCGGCCATCATTCTGCTGGATTGTGAAGACGAGTTTTTGGACTAAAAAAAAAAAAATCAAGTGAATTTCCGGTGATCTGTCAATTCTGAATTTCAGGTATTTCTTTTTTGGACAGTGGCAAAGTGAGCGTGACATTGGATGCCGTCCAAGACACGAACTATATCACTCTTAATGCTGGTGATTTGGTGATTACAAACAGCTCCGGAGAATCGCGTCCTCTAAGGTGATAAATTCGTCCACAGTCAGTATTGATGCAGAAGATGAGTTTTTGATTTGGGTTTCCATCCCTCTGCTCCTATGGTTGCATTTGAACTTATTACAGGCTGCCCTAGTTGTTCCGATTTGTAGTTACTTCATCAGAGTCCGAAAGATTATGGACTGCGACTGCTCACATCGAATCCTGTCAAGCAGTTTGGTTTATTAATGCTGGAAATTCTGTGTTAACAGCATCTTCAGACGTGCTCTGATATTTTGCAGCAGTTTGAGTCATGGTTGATGAATTTTTATAAATTCAACGATGAGGTATGTACATATTTACAGTGGTATGTGTGAACAGTTCATGCAATGAATAGTGATGTAAATGTAAACTAGTTTGAATGTACAGAAGTGTAGTAATGTAAATTGGTTTGAGTGTACAAAAGTGTATTAGTGTAAAGTGTTTTGAATGTACAGCAGTGTATAGTGGTGTGTACTAAGTGAACAGTGATGTGTCCTTGTGAGAATATACTAGTTGTGATGTGATATGTACAGCAGCATATACACAGTCCATTCTTATCATCATCTACAGGCAGAGGTATGTAAACAGTAGTACATACAGTGTTATGCATTGGTATAGTGATGTACATGTTTGTGTAAAGTACAGCAGTGATGAGCTATGATGGTACATTGATATATGAGTTTACAGAGTGATATAATGATATGGTCAGTGATGAGGCTGACTTGGGTAATAAGGTTGACTTAGCAGTATGTGACAGTGATCAGAGTACAGTGGTTATCAGCAGAGAGTACAGGTTTTGATATTTGACAGGTCCACAGGTTCGGCATATCAGCAGAGAGTACATGTTTTGATATTTGACAGGTCCACAGGTTCGGCATATCAGCAGAGAATACAGGTTTTGGTATTTGACAGGTCCACATGTTCGGCAATATTCTTCTTATCAGGGTGGCAAGACGGGGAAAGGAAAGGAGGTCGTAGCCTCCTTCCGGTAGAAGCCGGAAAACTAGGGAGTGGTAGCTTCCTTCAGGTTGCAGCCTGTAAAACAGGGGGTCGTAGCCTCCTTCCGGTAGAAGCCGGAAAACTAGGGAGTGGTAGCTTCCTTCAGGTTGCAGCCTGTAAAACAGGGGGTCGTAGCCTCCTTTCAGTTGAAGCTGAAACAAAAATTGAAGTCTATATAATAAGACAGTTGTTCTTTTCATCCAGTTATTTCTGGACAACTATTATTAAAAAGGCTTCCGTGGTTTTACCCCCAGGACTTGGGTTTCCATGTGAAAACTTGTGTACTGTGCATCTTGTTATTTTTCATGATTGTTGATGATATGCTGCTGTGATTGGTGATTAGAAACTTGCTCTTGGTTGAAAATTTTATAATTGGCAAATACTAATTCACCCCCCTCTCAGTATTCCAACAATTGGTATCAGAGCGGGTTCCTTCAAGAACAGTCTAATCACTGGAAGGAAATAATGGGCAAGTTTGCCAAGCACAGTAAAAATGGAATACCCATGTTTGATGGGACCGGCTATACCTTTTGGAGTATACGAATGAAATATTTTCTGCTAGCTCAAGGAGTACAAGTATGGCAAATAGTTGAAAATGGATATAAAGTACCAACACCCCCACCAACAGATCCAGGTGACTTAGTTCGTTATGATACGAATTCAAAAGCCACGAACCATATTTCAAGTGCATTGGATGAATCGGTCTTTGTCAAGGTCATGCATTGTACCTCTGCTAAGGAAATGTGGGACAAACTCAAGACCATCTACGAAGGTGACAAAAAGGTCAAAGAAGCCAAACTCCAAACCTACAGAGGACAATTCGAACATCTAAATATGAAGGATGATGAGAACATTGCAACCTATTTTCTTTGAATTGATGAACTTGTAAATACTATCAGAGGCCTGGGTGAAAAGGTTGAAGAATCAGTAGTTGTTCAAAAGATACTAAGAACGCTTCCCAACAGATTTAATCCTAAAATCTCATCCTTGGAAGAAAGGACTGACTTGGATACTATGACTGTAGACCAGCTACATGGGACACTTGTGGCTTATGAGATGAGATTAGAAGATGAAGACTCACCTAGAAAAGAAGCAACATTTAAAGTCTCCTCCAAGCAAGCAATGAAAGATAAACAAGGCAAGAAGGACAATTCAGAAATAAAATCCAAATCAAAGACAGCATATCACTTCAACTGTAGTGATGATTCAGATGATGAGGAGATAGCAAACTTCGTAAGAAAGATCAAAAGAGGCACAGGTAAGTACAAAGGTAAGTTACCTCTTAAGTGTTTTTCATGTGGTAAAATAGGTCACTTTGCTTCAAAATGTCCCTATGCAAAAGACTCAGACAGTGATGACAGCTTCAAGAAACATAAGAAATACAGGAACTTCAAAGGAAAGAAAAATGGAAGGTTTACAAAGAAGAAAAGTCTCTACTCTAAAAGAAACACCAGCTCATCAGATGAAGATTCTGACAGTGACTCAGGTAGTGATAGTGATTCGGACAGCAGCAGTGATAACGAATCAAAAAGGGTACTCTTCATGGCTGTTGATTCAAAAGAATTAGATAAGATCACCAAAAACAAAGAAGAATCTGATTCAGAAGGTGAAGTAGACCTGGAGGAAGAATTGATAAGTGCTTTGAAAGAGCTGAGAAGAGAAAGGAAAAAGAATAAACTATTTAAAGAGGAGATACAGGAGTTACGAGAAAGACCTCAGATATCTGAAGAAGCAGATCAACTCATTCAAAGTCTAACTATTCAATTAGAAGAAGCCAAAATAATTCAAGACAATCTCAGAAAACAACTAGAAGAAAGTATGAATGAAAGTGAGAGACTAATGGGGGAGATAGTGACTCTAAGAACTCAACTACAAAATAAAAATGTGAGTCAAGGCTATGACAACAGTTCCAAGATACTTGATCAGATCATCAATAATCAAAAGCCATACCTCGACAGAATAGGTCTTGGTTATAAGAAGCATAATGATGAAGGTTCAAGTTCCAAGACAGCTGAAGATAAACCAGAAGTTATCAAAGACCCTGCCATATAGGAAGTACCCAAAAAACAATCTGAACAGGCTCCAGTTGAAAATCAACATGTTAAATTGACAAAACCTCTAAGAAGACCATTTCAACCTAGACAACCAACCTCAGAATGGACTCCAGTTGAAAATCGAAGTTTTAGATGGGCAACACCTCCAAGAAGACCATTTGTTCCCAGGTATGAACATTCATTTTATGGTTATTGCTTTTCTTGTGGAATATTTGGGCATAAAGCGATGAATTGTATAAAAGGAAGATATGCAGAAAACAGGAACAGGTATGAAAATTCTAGATGGCAACGAAACAACAACAGTTTTTCCCCTTTGAATTCTGAAGTCGAATGCCAGAAATGCAACAACTTCGGGCATACTGCCAGCAATTGCAGAATGACAATCCCTCCTACAGGCATTAAACAAGTATCAAGCAATCAAACAGGTGACCAGTAAAAAGTATGGATCAGACAAAAGAACAATCTAAATGTTCATGAATGTGGGATAGCTCTTCAAGCTCAAGCTCAAACCGGTAGCAACAAATGGTATGTCGACAGTGGTTGTTCTAGGCATATGACAGGTAACAAAGGTGCTTTCATGTTTCTTAAAAAAGATAAAGGATCTGTCTCTTTTGGAAATAACAAATCAGCTAAAGTAGTTGGAAAAGGTACAGTAAATCTTGGCGGCAAAGATACAGTAGCAGAAAATGTGTTGTTTGTCGAGAGTATGAAGCATAATTTGTTGAGTGTCAGCCAAATGTGTGATCAGGGACATGAACTTACATTCAACTCAAAGTCTTGCAAAATAAGAAAAGCAGGATCCGTAAAGTTAGTGGCTACAGCTATCAGGACTCCAAACAACATATATGTTCTGGACGAGATCAAGGAAGAGAAATGTCACCTAGGTAAAGAAGATGAGAATTGGTTATGGCATAGAAGAATGGGACACTTACATTTTGATAATCTGGTCAAGATCAGCAAGAAGCAAGCTGTAAGGAACATGCCACAGATTACAAAGCCTTCTGACACTATCTGCAAGCACTGTCAGCATGGGAAACTTACGAAAGCCAATTTCAAGACAAAAGAATACTCGTCTACAAAACCCTTAGAGCTTGTCCACACTGATCTATGTGGACCAACCAAGAATAAAGGATTGAATGGTGAAGAATACTTCATGCTGCTCATTGATGACTACTCCAGGATGACATGGGTATGCCTTCTTAACAGGAAATCGGAAGCCTTAGAATGCTTCAAGATTTTTAAAGAACAGGTTGAAAATGAAACTAGTAAATGAATCAAGTGTCTCAGATCCGATAATGGCGGAGAATTCACATCAAATGAATTCTATCAGTACTGTGAAGAAAATGGTATAAAAAGACAATTTTCAGTTTCTAGAACACCTCAGCAGAATGGAGTAGCAGAAAGGAAGAACATATCAGTGTTAGAAATGGCCAGAACTATGTTGAATGAAGCTAAACTAAGCAACAAATTTTGGGCTCAAGCAGTGCATACAGCAGTCCACATTATGAACAGAGGATTGCTCAGAAGCAACACTAATAAAACTCCTTATGAGCTATGGACAGGAAGAACAGCTAATGTTCAACACTTCAGAGTGTTCGGAAGCAGGTGCTACATCAGAAAGATGATAAGAAGATTAGAAAATTCGAATCTCATGCAGATGAAGGAATATTTGTTGGGTACTCATCCACAAGAAAGGCCTACAAGTGTTACAACCTAAGATTGGGTAAGTTAGTGGAAAGCATCAATGTAAATATTGACGAATCGATCCTGTCAAAATGTCAGGAAGACTCAGAAGATCATGAAGAAGAAGATGATGATGATGAAGTAGAAGAAGAAGAAGAACAGAAAAAAATTCAGAAACAAGTTACACAGGATCAACAAGTACAAGATCAACACCAAGAACAACAACAAAACTCTCCTAAGAATTGGTATCAAAAGAATCATCCACAGGAATTGATTATTGGTGACAAGAATGTCGGCATAGAAACCAGAAAAGATCGAAGACAAGTCCGAAGACCAGAACAAGTATATTTCTCACTACTATCTACAGTTGAGCCGAGTAACTTTGCGGAAGCTAGTACAGATGAACATTGGGTCAAAGCCATGGGAGAAGAACTTGATCAAATCGAGAAAAATGAAACATGGGAACTAGTTCCTAGACCCAAGGACAAAAATGTGATTGGCACAAAATGGATTTTCAGAAATAAGCTGAATGAAGACAGACAGGTAATCAGAAACAAGGCAAGATTGGGTTGCAAAGGATATGCTCAAATCAAAGGGATAGATTTTGAAGAAACATTTGCTCCAGTAGCCAGAATGGAAGCTATAAGAATGATATTGGCCCATGCCTGTGCTAAAAACATCAAAGTGTATCAAATGGATGTCAAATCAGCCTTTTTGAATGGCAAACTAGAAGAAGAAGTCTACATTGAACATCCAGAAGGATTCCAACTATCAGCAAACAAGGACTATGTGTGTAGATTAAAAAGGGCCCTATATGGGTTAAAGCAAGCTCCTAGAGCTTGGTACTCCAGATTGGACAGTTACTTGCAGAAACAAGGTTTCAAAAGGGGAACTGTAGACAGCAATATGTATATCAAGATTGATCATAACAGCATAATTATTGTTGAAGTGTATGTTGATGATATTATCTTTGGTAGTGATGATGATACTCTGAGCCAACAATTTGCCAAGGTTATGCAAAATGAATTTGAGATGTCGCTACTTGGTGAACTAACCTTCTTCTTGGGACTTCAAATATCACAATGTGAGGAAGGCATCTTCATCTCTCAGACCAAGTACATTAAAGAAATGTTGAAGAGGTTCAAGATGGAAGATTGTAAGCCCGTGAGCATTCCTATGACTACTAGCTGCAAGTTAAGCAAAGACGATGAATCAAATGCAGTGGATCAAAAACTTTACATGTCAATGATTGGAAGCTTACTGTATGTGACAGCTTCAAGGCCAGATGTGATGCAAGCTGTTGGACAGGTTGCAAGATTTCAAGCAGCTCCGAAGGAAACTCATGTTATTGCAGTCAAAAGAATCTTCAGATATCTTAAAGGAACTATGGACTTTGGATTATGGTATTCAAAAGGAAATGAGTTGGACTTATTAGCTTACTTAGACACGGATTGGGCAGGATGTGTGGATGACAGAAGAAGCACAAGCGAAGCAGCATTTTTCTTAGGAAACTGTTTGGTATCATGGTCTAGCAAAAAGAAATCCTCAGTATCCTTGTCAACAGCAGAAGCATAATATATAGCAGCAGCAACATGCTGTACTCAAATTCTTTGGATGAAACAGAACCTGCAAGACCTACAAGTAACATATGATGAGTCGATTCCAATTCTATGTGACAACACAAGTGCCATCAGCATCTCCAAGAATCCGGTCATGCACTCCAAGACAAAGCACATCCCTATCAAATATCACTTTCTTCGTGAACAGGTCACAGAAAAGCACATCAAGTTGGAATATATTGAGACAAAGGAGCAGATAGCAAATATATTCACCAAGCCACTTCCTAAAGGGACATTTGAGTACCTCCGAGAAAAATTGGGGGTCATTTCTTCTTCCCACTAAATTGATTCTTCACACAGAAGTGCCTGGTGTTTGGGAGAGCATGTTCTGAGGGGGAGTGTTACTTCAAGGTAGTACCCCTTGCCATTGATGCCAAAGGGGGAGAGAAGTTGTGGTTAGGCGGATCCTATTCTCAGGGGGAGCCTGAGTGTTGTCATCAATGACAAAGGGGGAGATTGTTGATTAAGTTGTCATTGATGCCAACAGTTGAGTCTTGGTGCCCCTTGTGGAGCCCCTGAGGGTTAGTGTTTGATTTGTGGTTGTCTGTGTCAAGAGGAGACCTTTTGACTTTGTCCAAGCCCAAGTCTGAAGCCCTTGGAGCCCTTGGGACAATAGCAAAAGCCCTAAACTTCCTGGAAAATGGTCAAGTAACCCCAAGTTGGTTTAATCAAATTAAAAAAAAAACCCTTAAAACATTAATAAAAGATTTAAAATTAATATTACAATATTTTAAATCCAACTTTTGAAAATTAACCCCTAAAAATTAAAACAAATTAAAATCTATTTTTATTAAAGACTATTGCTTTAAAACAAGGAATGTTTACCTTAAAATAAATTATGACAAATTAAAACATGATAAAATATTTGAATAGAGTTTTTTTTTTTTAAATAACTTTTTATTTAATATAAAAATTAACTCAGAAAAACAAGGAAAAGTCTAATATGACGAAAAAACATTCATTAAAATAAGGAAAGATGACATTCCTAAAATTCATTAAAACCTGGAAATATGTTTAAAAAAAAATAAAAATTATAAATAAATAACTATGACAAAATTAAAAATTGAACCCTTAAAGTGTATAAATAAAACTTCATATGTCACGGAGAGAAGTAGAGATATGAAATCGCTGTTAATTACATTTTAGTGTTGATTGCAACAGCCGCGTCATTTTCTTTGAAGTGAGACAGCTCTAAGTTTTGTGATCGGTATTGGCTGAGAGTCTGCCCTCGGGTTACATATTTTTTTTAAGTTTAAAAACAGGAATATTTTTTGATATCAAGCACTGAGGAAATTTTCTGGAAAATATTCTTTCTCACGGGATGAGAATAATTGACAGTCGCATCAATTTTTTTTCAAGAGGTGGAAGTTCTGCGGGCTTCCTTAGCTGTGCAATCGGACGAGGGTATCCTGAACAGGCTGAGGGTTTCTGTGCAGTATTTTGACGGAGAGGCAACGTCCTCTAAACTGTTTCCTCACGCGAATTGAGAGTGAAGAATTTTTTTTTATCTCTATATTAGAACATCACAGAAATTCAGAACGATAACTATTACTCGAGCGTTCATACGGTGGTGGAGGTGATCCATCATACCTCTATTCTTTTCGACTATTTTAATCACGGATTCCTTCCTTTCGGCGGTCTATTCAGATCAAGGGTTTATCAGAGCAAACTGCCCAGCCGGCCATCATTCTGCTGGATTGTGAAGATGAGTTTTTGGACTGAAAGAAAAAAAATCAAGTAAATTTCCGGTGATCTGTCAATTCTGAATTTCAGGTATTTTTTTTTGGACAGTGGCAAAGTGAGCGTGACGTTGGATGTCGTCCAATACACGAAGTATATCACTCTTAATGCTGGCGATTTGGTGATTACAAACAACTCCGGAGCATCGCGTCCTCTAAGGTGATAAATTCGTCCATAGTCAGTATTGATGCAGAAGATGAGTTTTTGATTTGGGTTTCCATCCCTCTGCTCCTATGGTTGTAGTTGAACTTATTACAGGCCGCCCCAGTTGTTCCGATTTGTAGTTACTTCATCAGAGTCCGAAAGATTATGGACTACGACTGCTCACATCGAATCCTGTCAAGCAGTTTGGTTTATTAGTGCTGGAAATTCTGTGTTAACAACATCTTCAGACGTGCTCTGATATTTTGCAGCAGTCTGAGTCATGGTTGATGAATTTTTATAAATTCAATGATGAGGTATGTACATATTTACAGTGGTATGTGTGAACAGTTCATGCAATGAATAGTGATGTAAATGTAAACTGGTTTGAATGTACAGAAGTGTAGTAATGTAAATTGGTTTGAGTGTACAAAAGTGTATTAGTGTAAAGTGTTTTGAATGTACAGCAGTGTATAGTGGTGTGTACTAAGTGAACAGTGATGTGTCCTTGTGAGAATATACTAGTTGTGATCTGATATGTACAGCAGCATATACACAGTCCATTCTTATCATCATCTACAGACAGAGGTATGTAAACAGCAGTACATACAGTGTTATGCATTGGTATAGTGATGTACATGTTTGTGTAAAGTACAGCAGTGACGAGCTATGATGGTACATTGATATATGAGTTTACAGAGTGATATAATGATATGGTCAGTGATGAGGATGACTTGGGTAATAAGGATGACTTAGCAGTATGTGACAGTGATCAGAGTGCAGTGGTTATCAGCAGAGAGTACAGGTTTTGATATTTGACAGGTCCACAGGTTCGGCATATCAGCAGAGAGTACAGGTTTTGATATTTGATAGGTCCACAGGTTCGGCATATCAGTAGAGAATACAGGTTTTGGTATTTGACAGGTCCACATGTTCGGCAATATTCTTCTTATCAGGGTGGCAAGACGGGGCAAGGAAAGGAGGTCGTAGCCTCCTTCTGGTAGAAGCCGGAAAACTAGGGAGTGGTAGCTTCCTTCAGGTTGCATCCTGTAAAATAGGGGGTCGTAGCCTCCTTTCAGTTGAAGCTGAAACAAAAATTGAAGTCTATATAATAAGACAGTTGTTCTTTTCATCCAGTTATTTCTGGACAACTATTATTAAAAAGGCTTCCGTGGTTTTACCCCCAGGACTTGGGTTTCCACGTAAAAACTTGTGTACTGTGCATCTTGTTATTTTTCATGATTGTTGATGATATGCTGCTATGATTGGTGATTAGAAACTTTCTCTTGGTTGAAAATTTTATAATTGGCAAATACTGATTCACCCCCCTCTCAGTATTCCAACATTTTCAACAACATGTCCTTTTTACGACAATACTTTGATGCGTTATAAAGTAATATAGCCACTACTTATTTGTCGCTAAAACTACTTTTATTTTATGTCAGTTGAATTTGTCGCAAAAGTTGTTTTTGTTCATCATTCCTTGACCTTACCTATGATCTAGGAAGAGGAGGGTCTCAGGTCTTACTTAGCCTCTACGGCTAACTCAAAACCCTCGTTTTCCTTGTGCATGTGAAAGTGATCAAGTTTTAACTTCCTAGCTAAAGAGGCAAAGTCCTAAGCTAGGGTACACCATTCATCGTAAGCAAAAGGTGGGACACCAAGGGGTTGTAATTATACATATCATCAAACAATATGAAAGTGCATAAAGCTCTATAATGCGACGAAGGTTGACTATATTCGAAAACAAATGAAGGTTGAAATGATGTGTAAAGGTCGTGAATTAAATGGTTTCACACGCAGGCCATGTGGAGGCCTTAATTGCACCAAATGGTGACAATTTGACAGAATGAAAAACCATAGGGGTTTATGGCACCTCGATAGAAGGGTAAGCTTGTCCTTGAAGCTTTGTCTTGTGAGGTTTTTGGTTTTTTCTCTGTGGGGTTCTGTCACGCTTTTGTATGCACTACAATGTAGTTTAACTATGGTTTCAAAGATGGAGGAGTTGAGTTTTTTGGCCCTCGACACCCTTCCTCCTTTCCTGCACACTTGTAGACTTCGTTGTGTGGTTTTGGTTACATTTTTTATTTGTAGAGATAGGTAAGATCCTCCTCTGCTTTTGTATTAATGATTTTCTTGTGCTATAAATTAGTTTTATAAAATTATTGTTTGACCCCTGTAGCCTTGTATGTGCAGGAGGCATTCCAGAATGGTTCTCTGCAAAAAAAATCTTTGTTGGACGTTGTGCTGAAAAGTATTTACGATCCGGGTAATACCTGTTACCTCACCCTTCGTGGCTCTGTGGCTTGTAGCACCGTGGCTTGACCTAAGTTCTCATGGCATGGTCTGTAGTATCCATCTTTGCGTTGTATTTCCGTGAAAGTGG
Organism: Pseudotsuga menziesii; assembly: GCA_001517045.1. Lineage (NCBI taxonomy): Eukaryota > Viridiplantae > Streptophyta > Pinopsida > Pinales > Pinaceae > Pseudotsuga > Pseudotsuga menziesii. Next base: position 43,997 of record LPNX010974218.1, read on the forward strand.
TAATTTCCATTCAATATAGTTGTGAGGCTCTTGGGTGTTTCCATGAAGGTGGGTAACACTTTTTGGCCAAATTTGATGATGAAAACCTAATATTTTAATCATGTGCTAGATAAAATCCCTCGAAATGCATATATGCCATGTGAATTTCGACTTGTAGTAAAAAAACAAATTGTAGAATATTATGTTGGCTTCCCAATGATATTTAAAAAAAAATATTCCGATGTCATTTAATGTGTGAAATTTCACATTCAATGAACCGTGCGATCTTAAAAATTTGAAAAAGTTAATAAGTGGCTCGTGTCCCACCCCAATAATTCAATCTTACATTAATAATTTAAAAAAAATATCTATATGAGCATGATCTACACAAAATGCATTGTGGTCTGCATATTTTTTTGCTAATTTATTTCGCAATATACAATTATTTATTATTTTTCGAAAGTGACCACATATGATTTCAACATCATTTTATACACATGTGTGTCCATCGCATATTTTTTTCACTGTTTTCAAAAAATGAAAAACCAAAGATACCCTTTTGAGGAGGACGCGTCGATGTGTGTGCTGCGCATTTTTAAGAAATTTTTGGATGTGTATTTTTTTCCCTGCATATTTTTCTTTGAGATGCTTTGAAGTTGTTCTCAAGTTTTCTAAGTGTAAGTTTTAGAACGAATTAAAGAAAAAACCATATGAATGCCAAAACGCATGCATGATACCTCAATGGATAGAGGATTTGGTGATGAATCTATCGGTACAAACTCTGCTTAGTTATGTGCAATGAATGGTAGGGTTTACACCCCTGGAAGACACATAGAAACATTAATTTTCCTGTAAGAGGGATAATTCTATGTTTTTCAAGCCCTTGATCGAGGTATGTAGCTCGATCGAGGTATTCAAATCCCTTGATCGAGTTTTTAACAGTAGCTCAATCGAGGGTCTAATAACCCCTCAATCGAGCTACTGTTAAAACCTTGATCGAGGTAGTTTTGAAACCCTCGATCGAGCTATGACCTTGATCGAGGTCCTGTTTTTGTTAAAATCCAAAACAAAAATGCTCAGGAATGAGCTTAGGCATTGATGGCATTAATGCCATTCCAACTACCTTTCCAACCACATTTCCCACACGAATTCCTAAAGGAATTCTATATAAATATAAAACATAAAACATAAAACATAAACATGTTACTAATTTTATCCTTCACAATTGACTAACCTATTTGAAACAATGCTTGGTTCTAATGCAAATTTAGCATTGTGTATTGTGTTTACATATTGTTGCAGGTATGAATTTGGATTGTTGATCAATCACAATGGGAAGCAAGAAACTTCGAAGTAAAATATCTACTCGGAATCAAAGCAACACTGAAGAAATAAGAGAGAAAGTTAGAGAAATATAGAGGAAAAAGAGCAATATTGAGAGGAGAATAAGTTGCAAATCAACCTATGATGGGAGAATCAAATGCCATTGCTAACAATATTGGTACGATTTAAAAGTTATGCAATTTCATATTCATATATATAATTATATTTTCATAGTGATCTAGTTCATATAATTTCATATTCATATATTCATTTAATTTCATATTGCATATTCATATATTCAAGTTCATAATGTTCTAGTTCATAATTTTTATATATATACATGTTAAATTGTTTAGAATTTAATTACAATTTTCTAATTAATTCATAAACTTATATACATTGTATGTGCATGTATTCATATATTGTATGTGCATGTATTCATAATTTTATGTACATTGTATAATTTCATATTCACATATTCATATAATTTCATATTACATATTCATATATTCAATTTCATAATTTATATATATATATATATATATATATATATATATATATATATATATGCATGTTAAATTCTTTAGAATTTAAGTATAATTTTGTAATTAAGTCATAAACTTATATACATTGTATGTGCATGTATATATACAACCTTCTAAAGCCACATAAGTACATGTGAAAGAATGGTATGTGTAGTGAAAGAATTGAAAAAAATATTTAACCACTACACTAAATTACAGATATACAAAGTAAGTGTATTATAGTATGAGTAACTAGTTGTCCAATTAAATTAGAGAATGGTTGATGGATATATATAATTATAGTGCATAATATTCTAGCATAATATCTAGTTCTAAATGAATATGCATATATCCATTAGCCTCACATAACCTCACATACAAATGAATTTTATAATTTGATAATATAGTCTCACATATATATAATTTTTATGTTAAAAATTACAAATATTGTTCTCAATGGGAGTTGATTGCACCATCATAGGTGGACTTGCATCTTCTCCTCTTAACATTGCACTTATTTTCCTAATCCTTTCTATAGTCTTATCTTTCATTTCATCGATCTTAATATGATTTTAATTTCATATTCATATATTCATTTTCATAGCGTTCGATTCATAATTTATATATATCCTATTACATACTAATATTTCATGTTTTATGTTACACATTACGTGTTCTATGTTACACATTGCATATTCTATGTTACACATTACATGGTGTATGTACTATGTTGATATTTCATATTGTGCATTGATGAAAATTATTTAAATTTTTCAAATTTAATTAAAAAAAATTGGTTATCACTCATATTAATGAACATACAAAAACATTTCTGTAAACTTCATATAATGATGATAATTAACATTACAGTTTGTATTTAATATAGAAACTAACTGTTCATAACAACTCACATAACTTCAATAGTTGTGTGTACAATGATTAATGAAATATAGTATATATAGAATAAATGGAAAGCATTTGTAGAATTTGGTTCAAGGCTTTGTACACTCTAAATAAGATCATGAATAATTTATAAAAAATGTTTTTATTGAATATATTGCAAGTTTACATTTATTGATATTTTTGGTGACAAATTAAATTACAAGTGACACACTTGATTGAACTTAAGCAATCGTCAATAATTGTGTACAAATGACTAGGAATCATATGGATTTAAGTATTGATGACAATGATGATCTCAAAGAAAATCAACAACTATGACAAATTCAAGAATTCATTAGTCTTAAATATGAGATGTAAGAGATCATTGTAAAGACATGAAATAAATACATTTAGAGAATATTCAAGCTTGTATAAATATTTGCTATTTTTTTAACAAACAATGACAATATGATAAGTAAAATAAAATGTTATTCAAGCTTGTATTTATTTGTTAATTTTTTAACAAACAATGACAATATGATAAACTTAAAATAAAATGTTATTCAAGCTTGTATAATTTATTTGCTAATTTTTTAACTAAAAATGACAATATGATAAGTAAAATAAAATGTTATTCTTGAGCTTTTATTTATTTGCTAATTTTTTAACAAACAATTGCAATATCACAAGTAAAATAAAATGTGCATCTATGGTTAAAATTGTCATGGAGATATTACAAAATTATCATTATTTCATCAAAATATTATAGTTTATGAAATTATATTTTTTTCTAGCACGCTTATATGAAGTTATTATTTTTTACGAAAAGAGAGTTGATTGCAATCATACACAAAGATTGTCCATTCTATGTTAACGTAACTTGTGGACCAATGGATTTTATATTAAAGTTTGTGCAATAGGTGTCATAGGTTGCATCAAATACATACTCACATACATGTAAATTATATGCATAAGACACCATGATGATAATCATTTTGATCTTCTAAATGATGCAAAACTCTTTGTAATTTATACACCATCTTATCATATTTCCTTAAGGAAGATTTTATTGCAACAACATTTAATTTTGGTGCTTTAAAAACAAATCTTCTTGCATACTGCATTTGTTTAAAATTTTCTAATTCACTTATTTTTCATTGAAAGACAATGAAATTGAACAATGTAAAAGTCCCTTATTTGGTCAGAGAACTAAAAAATTTCAAATTCAATTAACTTATGCAGGGATAGATCCTGTACAGCCATCACATGATCGTGCACCCTCTGATTTCTCAAGAGTAATTGGGAGCTTCAATGACGTTGGAATGGCTACAAATTGTTTAAGAGGGTTGGATGATGCCACACAAGAAGAGTTCGGGAACCTGACCCCTGATCGGACAATCAAAGAGCATGCTAGTAACATAATCAAGTTGTAATTTGAACAACAATCAATGATTACACAAGCTCAAATCCTACATGGATTGATAAAACACAAAAAATTGAAACATGCCACAAAGTTGTTGGGTTTTAAGGATGTTAAAAATAAAAATGCATGTGAGAATGTAACAAAAAATGTAACAACTGCACTATCTGCATTTGGAAAGTCAAGAAAAACTGATATCAGAGCTGCTTGTAGGGAAATTACAACTGCTATTGTGGCATGAATCACCACAGGAAATCAAATGGTCACAACAATGTCAAAGTTGCTCCATGTTTCAAGAAAAACACCGCACAAATACACTAAATTCAGGGTAAAGATAGATGAAAACGATGAAGCTGCTTGTTGGGATGTCATTTGCAGAGAATCATATCAAGATAATATGCAAGAGGGAATCAAAGAGAAGGTGATAGAGTATTGGGACAACCATTCTCGTGCTATACTAGATCGAAAACATGTCCTGCGACAACATTCTGGAAGAGGCGTTTATAAGGAGCATTGCAAGCATGTTATGGAGATGGCAAGAGTTTATTTGTTCGAGGAATTCAAAGAATAAAATCCTGGTGTCCAGATCTCATTAAGCATGTTCAATAAGTTGAAACGGTGGTATGGGTCAGTACCAGAAGATGAGGGACCTTTTAGATGTAATCCTAGTTTTCAAGAACATGATCACGTTACCAAAAAATACAACGCATTTCTGCTACATAGCACTTGCTATGGTTCAACTCGAGCCTGACATGTCATGGGACATGTGGGATAGGAAACCATATCACGTACACGTTATATAACTACAAAACACGCTTGTGATTTGTAGTTATAAAATTCATACGTGATTTGGAAAACAAAAAATAATTTATATACATAGGCCCGAAACTCGCGGCCTATTTTACCTATCAGGAACGTGAAAACGGTGGCCAATTGGAGCATTTTGGAGCAATTTAAGTGCTTGGGATTGTTGGAGGAGCTGATTTAGTTGGAGGGGAGGAGATTCCACTGGTGAATTGTCATCCAACAAGGCAATTCAATCACCCAAAGCATTCTTTTTTTGTCAATTTTTAACCTATAATTGTGTTTTTTAATAGAATAATCAACCCAACAACTCCCAAGCTAATGTTTGATGGATTCAAACTAAAAGAGGCTATACGAATCAAAAACATCATGTCTAATAGATATTCAATGTTCCAAAAGGCTAGAAATATATAAAACAAACACAAGTATAGAGTGTGTGTGGAAGGAGTCTAAAATTATAAGCCAAGGGTTTTAACAATTAAAAAAAAAAATATCTACATTCAAATTAAAGACAAAGAAAGATAGAAAGCCCACATCATAATGATATTGAGAGGCATAAACAAAAAGGAACAAAAATACTATAAGAGAGACACAAAATTACTACTGAGTAGGGTTGTAATCAACACATATCTCATAATTCTCCACAATATGCAAGAGAGAGTAATGAACAAGCTAGCTTATGTTCCAATCACAATCGAATCCCTAGATATTACACACCAATTGGTAGAACCAACATAAAAATACGGTATAAGGCACAAGGTGTAAGAAACCCATGTTAGCAAACACAAGAACATGAATTCTGCTTCTTTTATCCTATAAACATAATAAATAAAATTAGAAACATGTGAGACCCTAGGTCTCCCTAAGATCCCTAGATCTAGCAAAGACATAAATGACTTTACTCAAACAGTCTATGCCCCTGCATCACTAGGTTTATCAACCATTTTTTAAAATAGCAAAAACAATGGTTAATATATTTCTACATGTCGAGTCTCTAAGCTCATCTACAACCAATTGTAGTCCAGTCCACAAATTCTCCATTTTCCATGTAACTTTTGGTTGGTTTCCATGGTTTACAACAATGGAAATGGTGAACACCCATGAACTACCTAGAGTGCATTGTGAGAGTGTTCCCAGCCATGATCGAGTCAATTATATTTAGAGGATATGGTGGCAGCCCTGTATCACCCCTTTTCTTGCCTCACATGTCCTAATAGTCCCTTGCCCCTTTCTTTTACATATCCAAGGGACGTAAAGGCCAAAACATGTCAAAATAGCACTCCCAATTTCAAAGAAGTTTAAACCCAAGTGTGCATGGAAAAGTCACCAATGAGGGTGAAGAAGTGCCTTAACTTCTAGATAGAAGTTGAACGAAACTCACTATTTAATTGTTAAATGTTTAATTTTAAGTTTTAAATGTATGTAAGTGAATGCCATTAAATTGCTTGTAACTTGAGTTTTCCTTAATTTACATTTTCAATTTTGAAGAGATGTCATTATATACCATGTATACATTTCTAATGATTTCCTTATTGATTTTTTTATTGCAGTTGCGGCTATGGACACCAATGCTGAAATATTGATTGAGCTTGCCCTAGTTGAGAGGTCTCAGTACTGCTTTTAGTGGTAGTGATAGGATTCGATGTTCACTTGCATCTACTTTGGATGCAATTGTTCAGACTATTACATTGTCAAGCAACATACTATATGATATTGTATCATATAGAGAAAGAAAAAGACAAGAGTACGCTGATGGGCTTAGCTACAGTGCAATAAAAAAGTTGAAAATTACCAAAGAGCATATATTTTCATTGTTTAGGGACCCTCACATGGGGGAAATCCCAAATGCAAATAGGCCACATATCTCTATCGAGTGGTGCACATATCAACCATTTGTTGATAACTGGATGGACAGATGGTATATGGTTTTTGATATGCCACCACACAACAACAAGGAAATCCCCTTGTATTTCCTTTGGAAGATGTATACAGAGTTCGTGTTGGGTAAACACGTAAACTATTTTGATATATTGTCGTTTCAGGGGATGCCCCAAAACCGACCCAATTCCAGGCTTCAAGACATTGATCTCCCTATCCATGCACCTCGCAGGAAGTTGTCTGGGCTAGATGTCCCACCTGTACATCATGTTATTCCACAGACACGTGATGCATTTTTGAGTTTGGCACAGGCTGTTTTTCACCATAGCACTATGGTTCAACATATGGGTGAGGAAGGGACATCTGTCCCTGGTGTGGTACATACACCAGGTCATCATGGTGCAAGACCATCTTCTAGTTCAGTACCACTCACTAGTGCAGTACCCCCATCTACTGCAGGACCATCTACTAGTGCAGCACCATCAGCACATTCCTAGCCTACTTTTGAGCTTCACGAGTGCACATTGTGTGGTCGTCCATGCTATGGTCTTTCGTCAGATGTTGTTTTCAATGGGTTTTTGAGTGATGTATGTATATGGTTAATTGTAAAAAATTCTTCATTTATTTTCCTCTTTGTACACATATGTATAGTTTGAGCTAATATATTAATTTTGTGAACTTGCAGTTGATGCTTTATGCCAACAGCGACGCCCTAGAGTTTCATGTTCCACACTCTACAGAGGGGCATGACATTCCATCCATTGATCCCTTGGTTGGTGGAGAGATTCCTATAGCACCCATTGCCGTATCTCACACCGAGGTAAAAATTTTAAAATTTCAGTTTTTTAATACTTTTTAATTTGTTAATTTGCACATACTGTACATGTTAGTTCACTAATGTTATCTACGGTCTAATATTTACAATTATTAAACTTGCAGATGCTAGATCCTTCACAGGGGAAAGCGATGATGGAGGTAGGATCCATGGTCGTATCGACCGAGGAAATATCTGGGCATGACATTCCATCCACTGATCCCTTGGTTGGTGGAGAGATTCATATAGCACCCATTGTCGTATCTCACACCGAGGTAAACATTTTAAAAATGTTAGTTTTTTAATACTTATTAATTTGTTAATTTCCACACATTGTACATGTTAGTTCACTAATGTTATCTACGGTATAATATTTATAATTATTAAGCTGGCAGATGCTAGATCCTTCACGGGGGAAAGCAATGATGGAGGTAAACATTTTAAACATTTAAAAAATGTCATTTTTTAAATACATGTATGTTCGTTGAATCATGCATGTCTAACTACATGAACTCTTGTTGACTATAGGCACCAACCAAAACACCTGGACCATTTCCTGGAGTTGTATCTCCTCACAGGCCATATGTGAACAAGGGTCAAGTGTATATGAGACAGCCTACTCCTAGAAAGAGTCAAGTTGTCCATGACCATGGAGATACTAATACCATGGTAATTTGTATATCCTTCGATGATATTTCTTGGTTAACTTGAAATCCAGTGCATAAAATGTTTTGTTAATGTTTGATTTGCATGTTTACTACATCGGGAGTCAGAGTTTACTATTGAAAACCTTGCAGAGATGGTTGATGCAGTAGTCAGTGCTGCATCTACAATTGCAACAAGTCACACAGAGGTACAACTATTTCAACATGATCGTTACATAGTTTATTATTGTTGGCGTATGTTTATTCGTGCATGTCTAACTATTTCAACATTTGGTGATTGTAGCCACCAGCAGCAAGAGTTATTGATGCAACAGTCAATGTGGTATCTATAATAACAACAAGCCACACAAAGGTACAACTATTTGAACATGATATAGACATAGTTTGTTATTGTTGTCTATTTTTTATTCATGCACATTTATAACTATTTCAAGATTTGGTGATTATAGCCACCACCACCACCACCAGTTCCTGCCCCCTTTGGTTCGACCATGTATGCGACCATCCTTCATGTTCAACCAACAGCTCCATCTACTACACAAGAAACACAATCCCCTTTGTCACAGTCTCTCACCGAGGTGAGATGTCCATTAATGAATAATTGTTTCATGCAATGTCCATTAACATTTTGATAATTTTTTAGTAAATTTAGATATGGTATTTTATTGAGCTAATGTATTAGTACATAGTTAGTTGAATTTAACAATTGATATTCATTTTGCAAGATCCAGAGATGCACACTGGTCCTATAGTTGTGCCTATAGGATCAACCTCGAGAAAGAACAAGAGGAAGATTGAGTTTTGATGTGTCTTATGGGATATGTACATTTCGATACATGTACATGTGGCTTGGACAGTTTTGGTTACATGTACATTGACATTTCACTTACATGTACATGTGGCTTGGATAGTTTTGGATACATGTACATGTGGCTTGGATAGTCTTGGATAGTTGTGGAGACACATGTACTTCTTGTTACTTTTGGATATATATGTACTTTTGGGTATATATGTACTTTTGGAGACATGTACATTGACATTTCAGTTATAAATGAATGATACATTTCACTTTGAATTTGTTCTTTGGTTTCCACATGTTCTTGTGTCAATCTATTGTATTGATTTGTGAGGATTATTTATTACTTATGAATGCACTATGTCAAAATAAAAAACTATTATATTTAAAGGTTTCAATGATCTCAATACATGCACACTAAAGTTAAAGTTCTTGCTCGTGTAATTTAATAAATATAAGTGCAATACAATGTATTTCAAGGTTTCAATGAACTCACTACTTGCACACCAATTGGATATATCTAATTAAAAATTGTGAGTTTGGATTCATTAAATTACAAGTTAAGTGAATGCTCAAGTGTATTTTAATAAAACTAAGTGCAATACATGCTTCACATTTCATCAACAACCAACAACACTATTCAACAAACCTCATGCACCCAATGACTAATCACTCAGCATTAAAGGAACTACAATAGAATCCAAAGACTGAGAACCAACTTTGTGAATCAACATGATTTGAAGCATAAGTCCACTAGATTTGAAAAAGTTCAGTTCGAGATTAGATTGATTCTGAATTGAGTTGTGACAGTAAGATAAGATTAGGGTTAGGATTAGGGTTTCGTTAGTAGGGTTATGGTTATGGGCCATGCATGTTAAATAATAAACCCTAGTTAGGGATAGGGTTTTCCAAGTTTGGTCTTCATTGGCATTAAATGCATTGTCAAGCTTTGGCCCTCATTGGTGTGATTGCATTGTCCCTACTGAGTGAAACCCTAGCTTCAGAAACCATCGTAAATGGAGGTCAATGGGAAATGGAAAAGAGGGAGAGCCCCCCCCTAGCTAAAATTCCATGTCACAAATCCAACGGAATCGATGGTCCATCGATCGAAGGCCCGAGCATTGATCTATGGAGAGTTGCAGGTCACCTCTAGATATCGTTCAGGGACACTTGGTGGACTTGTGTCCGGTGCGCAAAATACCTCACAGAGCCGCAATTTTGAATTCCTTCAAATCCTACTAGCGTGTTTGGGCATAGGAAATATGGCAACACCAACCCCATCCCAACCATTCGTGGCTTTCCAGCTTTGTCCCTCGTTGGCGTGACTGCATTGTCCCCTACTGAGCGAAACCCTAGCTTCAGAAACCACCGTAGACGGAGGTCATCGGGAAATGGACAGGAGGGAGAGCCCCCCCTAGATAAAATCCCATGTCATGAATCCAAGGGAATTGACGGTTCATATATTGGAGGCCCGATCATCGATCTATGGCGAGTTGTAGGTCACCTCCAGATACCGTTCAGGGACACTTGGTGGACTTGGGCCCGGTGGGCCAAAAACCTCATGGAGCGGAAATTTTGAATTCCGTCAACTCTTGCTAACATGTTTGGGCATGGGAAATATGGCAAAACCAACAGCATCCCCACCATCCATGGCTTTCCAGCTTTGGCCCTCGTTGGCATGACTGCATTGTCCCCTACTGAGCGAAACCCTAGCTTTAGAAACCACTGTAGACGGAGGTCATCGGGAAATGGACAGGAGGGAGAGGCCCCCCCCCCTAGCTAAAATCCCATGTCACAAATCCAACGGAATCAACAGTTCATCGATCGGAGGCCCGAACATCGATCTATGGCGAGTTGCAGGTCACCTCCATATACCGTTCAGGGACACCTGGTGGACTTGGGCCCGGTGGGCAAAAAACCTCACGGAGCGGCAATTTTGAATTCTGTCAACTCCTGCTAGTGTGTTTGGGCATGGGAAATATGGAAATGCCAACCGCATCCCCACCATATATGGCTTTCCAGCTTTGGTCCTCATTGGAGTGACTGCACTGTCCCCTACTGAGCGAAACCCTAGCTTCAGAAACCACCGTAGATGGAGGTAATTGGGAAATGGATAGGAGGGAGAGCCCCCCCCCCCTAGCTAAAATCCCACATCACGAATCCAACGGAATTGACGGTTCGTCAATCGAAGGCCCGAGCATCGATCTATGGCGAGTTGCAGGTCACCTCCAGATACCGTTTAGGGACACCTGGTGGACTTGGGCCCGGTGCAAAAAAAACCTCACGGAGCCACAATTTTGAATTCTGTCAACTCCTGCTAGCGTGTTTGGGCATGGGAAATATGGAAATGCCAACCACATCCCCACCATTTGTGGCTTTCTATGCATCAACGACTTAATGTTACTTTTGAGTTGTCGAGCTGTCATTGCTAGTATGTTGTTTTGTTTCAAGATTTTTATAATACATGATCAATGAGAAACATGAGGAAATGAGTTTAATGTTTTCTTGTAATTGGAAATTAAACTCCTTAATAAAATCATATCTTTTAATTGAAAATTAAAATATCACAATTTCAAGTACACCAATGACCCAACATGTCAGCCTCCCAAAATTTTCTATTATGCATATGAAACATTAACCTTTTGAAAGCATTAGAGGTTCCAAATTTTGTTTGTTTATTAAGTTTATCACTTAATATATTCACATGCATGATGTTTACCTACTTCACATGCATAATGTTAGCACGTGTTACTTTTGAATACTTCATATGCATAATGTTGAAGCATGTTACTTTTGAGTTGTTTATGTCAATATTAGTAGGTTATTTTCTTCCACTTTCAATGTTCAAAAAAAACATAATCAACTAAAAACAAAGTTAAATAAATCTCTTATTATCTTTTATTATCTTTTAAGTAGAAATTAAACTTCTCAATAAAAAAAGAGAGATGAAATTCCAACACTAGTAGGAACTACCCCTTTGGCAACAAACATGCGGGTATAAGAGGTGAGTTGTCAAGAAGGAAATTATGCAAGCCTTAAAACATAAGTTTATCGTTGCGGCATCTTGTTTCCATCATCCTAGTTGTATATATCGGTTGAAAACATTGACAATATTACCTACTTAAAAAATTAGGGTTTTAGTCCTGTAAGAGAGCCTACAAAGAACTTTGATAGGTATGACCTACAGAGGTACATGTATGTATTCTAATGTTATGTATATCATGTGAATGAGATCTTGAAATGTTCATATGATTGATATATATGTTTTATTGATCATATGTAAAATTTGGAATGTTCACTAACTTGACATACAAGAGAACTTTTGGCATATTTATAAACAACATTATGGAAAATTTTGCATATCAAGAACACAAAATTGACATATTCATAAGAAACATACATGGGGAAATTAAAATTATGATACATACCTCATCATGCTAGATCCCACCTATTATCATACAACCAAGCCCTCCGGATCATCTCTTATAATGATGGTCTCCATTAGTCTCTCGTGCTTTGTATCCGGTAAGAAGTAGCGTACCTTCGATGAATTTCGTCTAGGCATTGTTCGTACCTGGAGGTTTGTACCAATGATTAAGTTGGTAAAGTGATACACACTTGCACCTGGTTTGTAATCCCTATAAACATATCCACCCTTCTTTCTTACATTGTTTTCATGTGTAAGGTATTCACCTTTAACAACCATAGACCCAATGGGGAAGTGGTTATTTTCATCATCAGTCATGGACATAATGAGGGTTTGCTTTCCCTCTATACAACGTGCCAACCAGTAATCACCACCCCATTCACTATATTTTGAGGCAACCACTGCGTATATGTGTCCTTCATAGTATGATTGTAGGTATATGATCAAATATTTTCCATGTGATACAAGGCCATTAATGTGAGTTTCAAGACTACATAAATTTAACAAAAAAATGTTAAGGAAATGAATCATACCAGGTTGTACAAGGTCTGATACATGATCAAAATCTATAGAAATAGACGATTGGTCTTCTTCCAATGGATTTAACTCAACAATTACACGCTGATCAAGTGGAAGTGATATGCGATCCCATCCATCAACCCAATCCAATGATTCACACACATCCCAGTCACCATCACAACAAGGCAAGCAAAAACAAGCGAGTTTTCTGGTCCAAATTTCAAATACTGGGTTATCAGAACTTCAAACCGAATGAAAGCCATGAGTCCCAGGAACAGTCTTGCATTCCCATGCATGTGAACGATCTATGTCTACCACCTCCCAAAAAAATCTCTCCACATGTCTCTTTCTTGTGGATTCTACTCGCATAGCTGATTCCTCTCCCATTACTGACATGCACCACCTGACTATAGATTAAGCATTTCGAATAGTAGATATTGTAGATAATTTCAATTCCTCTCTTCGTAGGGTTGTTTCGACACATGCTCCGGCTCCATCATGCTCTCCTTTACCATGCCTAGTCTCAAAATAGTTCCACATATGTGGAACTTTGTAGTTTTTATGCAATGAACACAACCATTGAAATATGCGTGCATTTTTGAACTGACCAACACATCCATCAGACCAAATCCAGTGTCGATCCATCTGTATGTTCCTACCCTTCAAATGATCATAGAACACGATGAAGCAATGACATACATAGTGGAAGTCATGGCACCTATCATCACTTATGTAGAAGTGATATTCCTTTAGAATTTCTCTTTGCTCTTCCCTGCTATTTGGGCGATACCTATATGTGATATGCACCATCAAGGAAACCTGCTCAGAGTGATAATACTGACTTTGGATCTCATTTTGAGGTTGCAGAGTGTAGTTCTCGGCAAAATCAACAACTGAAAGTATAGCACCACGAGGAAATGTATCTATGCATATTCTAAAATTCTCATCCTGCCATCGGGCCAAGTGGACATGCTGAACATATTGATGTGTCTTTTCAATAAATTCCTTGACGAAGACACTAACTTGTACCTATTGACACAAAATGATCTCAATATCAGGTTTTTTTGTAAGTAAGGAATGAAATGCAACTGTTCAAACATAGATTTATAGATAAATGCATGTACCTGAGATGTCACCAATTGTATTTTTTTGCTTTCTTTCCCTAGGACGATTTCATAGCTGATATATTTGAAAATTTTCATGTCTGTAACCATATTCCCAAATTCATTGTCTCCAGTCTCGTGCATACATTGTCTCAATAATGTCATTCCAACACAGTTGGAGCAAGTTCCATCCAAACAGGATTTTTCATAGTAAGTTTGCCCCTCATGCCTATTGCACATGATACTATGAATGAATTCTCTTGATGAGGTCGGTGGTATTGTCAAGGAGCAATCATGCACATGGTTAGTATGCAACACACGACGAATGTACAAAAATGTTTCATAGTAATATTCATATTCTACATGGTATCTACAACAACAAGTGTTACGAAGAGTATTTATTCTAACATACTGGGGCTTACATTTCTCAAAAGATCTTTGCCCCAAATTCAATTGTCTATGTTCATTCCTAAATTTCTTGTATAGTTCTGTTTGTGTTATATCAAG
>LPNX010974218.1:65105-67605 GCA_001517045.1 Pseudotsuga menziesii
TTTGAATGTCATGTGTGATGTTGCACCAGTATCAAGCAGCCAACAATATTTGTAAGATGAAAGAGAAGTCATTTCATTAAATCCAAGATTACAATGTGCAACAATACAAGAATCAGAAAATTTACTAGCATCTTGGTCATCTGTCTTCTGGTTATGCTCATCTTTGATGGAATCCCATGAAGCCCAACACTGATCTGATGTGTGCTCAGTCTTTCCGCAACGCTTGCACTGCAAATCTGATCTTTTGCTTCTGCCCCCTCTGCCTCTGGAATTTCTTCTTCTTCTGCCTCTCTCTTTGCCGCAATCTCCCTTGGAAGGGTCTCTGGATTGGTCTTTGCCGGCAAGGACAGTACCAATACTAGATGCCAAAGAGTGCATCTTTACAACTGTTAGTGTAATTTACAATAATAAACTTGATATGACAAAGAGATATAGGAAAACAATAACCTTGCAGGTCTACAGTCTCTGCCAAGGTGAATACAATGCAAGCTTCAGGTGAGCATACACAAGCTTCTTCAATATGCAATATATCAATCACTAGCTTCAAATATACAACAGCCTTCCTTTTTATACAATGTGTGGAGGCACTGGAAGCTAATATATTAGTGTGCAAATGATATAAGTGCACAAAAAAATCAAGCACCAGACTATATACCCTGCAAAATCAAGTGATTAGCAGCAGCAATTATCATCAGCAATTCTCTGGATCGCAGCAACAATCTTCACATTCAGCACCACGCAGCTCTTCAACTTGGTCGCAGATATGCTGATAGGTATTATGCAGTCTTCAATATATGATATAAATCACATAAGAATGTCTCAAATCTGAGCATCCATTACACAGTCTCAAATCACAGCATGCATTATATCAGTCTGGCAGAATACATTATATTAGCAGCATACATTATATCAGTCTTCATTATATCAGTTTGGAACTAGGGAAAAACTAGGGTTTTAGGCACTTTAATTCAAATTTACATCGTCCAACAGTCACACCATAGCACACGCAGCAGGAAGCAAGGTTTATATATCAGTTAGCACTTACAGGTATTCAACGCTGGTTTTCACGAAGATAAGAGGGGAGTCGCACTCCATGCTCTCATTGACAGCACCATCAACACAGTTAGTCTCTTCACGTAGGCTCTCTCGCTGTGAACACAGTCTCTTCACGCAAAGAACAGCTTAATGGACTCAGATTCCAAACAATAGGAATGGCATGTACATAGCATTCAGCACACAGCATGATAAGCAAGAGTCTTCAATAGAGAACGCAGTCTATACAATCACAACGCAGTCTATATAATCACATATATCACAACACAATATATGACATATCGGCCACAACATAATATATCAATCTTCTGCAATATATCAGTCTAGGGTTTGTGCATTCCCAAAACATCATCTCCAACGCATGATGCAGTCTTCAAGTCGCAGGCAGCTAGCTCAACGCAGCATGTATGCAGTCTTCAAGCTCGACTTGAGTGGCCTCGAGTCTGCAACTCTCCATCAGCTGTCTAATGTCTTCTCTCCAAGATCATCATTCAGAGAGGCGTGAATCTTCAGAAGACTCGCAGTCTTCAACATTCAAAATCGCAACCTTCAAGCAGCAAGCAAATACCAATGCAGCAATATATGGAGGAGATCGCAGTAGTGTTCAGCTTCAACGCAGGAAGTTTCACATTTCACCGTTCTGGCAGAGAGAGATTTACATCTCGTAGTATTCACACCAACCATGAGCTAGGGTTCACGAAGATTGCAATGGTCTTTATGCTTCACATTGTAATGTATTACACAACAATGTAAGGGTAGCAACGATACTGCTAGAAAGACGTAGCTCTTAACCAGCGAGGAATTTGAAAGCAATATCAACAAGATTTCACTAACTCGCAGCTCGACTACAATAGCTAGGTTCAACGCTTCCCCACAGTTCACGCTTCACGTTGTAGTTCCTTCACGCTGGTAGCAATCACAAAGATGTGTGGAACACAAATACATATCAGTCTTCAGATTCATGAAATCAGGGTACTGCTGCAGCAAAGCTTGCAAGATCAGATCGCAGCCCAGTGTAGCAGGTCGCAGCTTCCACGCTCTCCCAACTCCAACGCAGCCTTCAACGCAATAATACTACATAATAATAATACTGTTTTATGCAGTAGCCGCGCCGAGCCTACCACTCTATAGGAACTGATCTAAATCTGCAAGTTTTTCTTAGGTTTTCACGGCTTCTCTTCGAAGGAGAGCTGTACACTAGTCTTGTAAATGCTCTATTTTTTAGCTCTTAATTTTATTTTCTGAACGGTTTTATAACACGAACATGGAAGTGAAGAACAAAAGGCGTTGGCTGTATTTAACAAGGCGTTGGCTGTATTTAATGGAGAGTGGAATGATTTTCCTAAAAATATAATTGCTTCTCTAAGGGATGTATTTCAATCTGGAAAATCAGCTGTGGAGGAGGAGAAACGCATGCCTGGAGGGCAGACTCCAACACAGAAAATTA